>JAVJIF010013740.1:0-107783 GCA_038442645.1 Agave tequilana
CGACAGAAATGGAATCTTTGGCACGCCAATTGATTTTTATGTGACAAAATTGCTCAAAATGTGAGGAGTAGTCAAGAGAAAATTGCCACTTAAGCAAGCAAGTATCCTCAGTTGGGATGGCTGTACTTGCCCGTTGATTAATATTCCTTCTTTATATTTGGGTTTTAGAATAGGTTCCACCAATCAGTTAGGCACGTACGAAAGGACTTTAGGGTAGACCACTAGACCTTCCCTCAAAGTTGTATGAAGCAAATTTTGGTTTGAACTGTTGGAATTGTGTCTCACTCAAGATATGTGTTTTTTTTTTTTGCTATAGTTATATCTATAACTATAGTTGCTATTACAAAACTGTTAATGTTACATAAGTCATAATCGAGATTTGAGTCTAAACTCTTCACAATCCACTCTCATCTATTTATCAGTGAATCTAGCTGTAAAAGTGATAAAATAACTTTTTTTAGAGAAGATGGGGCCTTGGCTCCATATATTTAAATAATAAAAAATAGTGAGCTATAGAGAGAGATAGGGGATACGGTTACAATGAAGCTAAGAGCACAACCAAAAAGTCAAAAAACCTAAATACAACACATTATGACGGCTTGCGGCATTTGTAAAGATGGAAGTGGGATTGCTAAAGGGACACCAATAAAACTATCTGATCCCGAAGCTCCAAGATGGAAGATGATTTAGCTTTAAAGATCCACTGATTTCGCTTGTACTAAACAACCCAATGATTGTATTAACGACACAATCTCAATGGTTAGTTTCAATATGTGGGATAGAAGAGCGTCTCCAATCACTCCAAAGGTTAGCAATGGTGGAAGGCAAGAGGATATTGCTAAACGGTTCTTTTCCGGCTCCCAAAGCTCTAAGGTGTGAAGGGGCAATGAAGAAAAATATGGCCGGCGGTCTCCGAGTTAGCCCTGCAAAGCAAGCAAGGCGATGAGATAAGAAGGCCCTTCTTGGCGAGATTATCCGTCGTTAGAAAACGATCATGAAATGCAAGCCACATATGCACTTTGACCTTTAATGGAGCTTGTGTAGTTCAAATCCACTAGAAGCAATTATTTTCTTCACCGTACTCTACAAGATTACGGTAGAAAGAGTTGACAATGAAGAGATCATCTTGTTTCAATTTCTATTGCCGCACTTCCTGAGAAGTGGAGATATGTATGGGTTGGAGGAGGGTAAGAAGAGAGTTGATGTCATTATAAAGGTTGCTCCCATAATTAGTTAGGCCATCTCCGAAAGTAGGGGGCCAAATCAAACTACAATCAAGATGGCAAGATTTGAGAGTTGACCGCTGAAGAGGGATCCCTTAAGTTGGGTATTGGGCGGCAAGAGAATCATTGCCAACCTAATGATCAAGCCAAATCTAGTTGTACATTCATTCCCAACAACAATTTTTATACCGAAAGCAAAAGTTGTGGTCGCTTTCAGGACTCCTCTCTAGAAGGGAAATATGGTCAGAAAGACCAACATGCAACTCATGAGCACTTTATCGTCTATAATAATTATGGATAACAAGGACCACCCATGGAGCATGCAAATCATTGAAGAATCATCACCACCATTTGGATAAGAGAGCAAGATTGAAAGCTCAAAGATGCATAGACCCAAGCCTCCTTAGTTTTTATGAGAGCAAACAAGTTGTCAATTAATAAACAAAGTCCTTCGTGTATGCTTCTAGTACCCTTCCAAGAGAAGGCGTGCCGAATGCGATCAATTGTGTTTATCACCCATTTCGAAAGAAAGTAGACATAAAGTAGAGTGTCATGGATAACAAGACGGAGTTCACAAGAATGAGTCTACCTCCTCTAGGAAGGGCATTACCTTTCCAAGTAGCTGAAAAATACACCTAGAGGGGGAGTGAATAGATGTAGTGCTATATAATGACAAATAATGTGGAATTAAAACTTTTACACTAACACACAATATAAACCAGAGTGAGTCCGAATTCCCCGCGAAGGGCTCTGAAACTTCTCCTCACGATTCTTTTAAATTATGAGTTGAAGTGCTTCAATAGCTCTCTTGGTGAATACTAGTGTGAGCACACAAACAATATCTAGCATGTATGGATATGAATAATAATAACAATGCAAGATATAAAGATAATATAGAGTTGAGAGATAGAGAGATCCAACGCAAATACAAGGATATGTTTCGAGATTCGAGCCACTGCTCTACGTCCCCGCCTTCACACAGAAGGATTTTCAGTATGTCCACCAAAGACCTTCCAGAAAGAGACCTCCACCGAGTAATTACAACTTACAATACAGAGTACACAACTCCAACTCTCTCACCCCTCTACACAAGAGTGTAGGCACAAAGCCAAGCACAAAGAAAAGAAAATACAACTTGTGATCCAATGATCACAAACAAGAACTTAGTGATCTCAAAAGACCACAAAAAACACCTCACAATATAGATCCTAGAGATAGATTTACAATGAAAAGATCAAGTATGTGAGTGAACAAAGATTTTGAAAAGAAACACAAAGAGAAAACCTTTGAGAAGATGCTAGAAATGATATAGAAATTAGAATAAGAAACTAGATCTCAAAATTTGTTTTCCTTTGATTTTCAAAACTTTGAAATAAAATAAAGATATTAGTTTTGAAGTTCAAAAACTTATTTAAAAACTTGTTGTTGAAAACCAGTAGAAGATAGAAATTTTAGCTCTCAAAAATCTTGTAAAAGTGGTCAAGAGAACCCAATTTATAGGGGTTTAGAAAACTAGTCGTTGGGGCTCAGAACCAGGCCAAACTGGCATGTTGTTTGACCGCCCAGCCGACCGTCCAAGGGTTAGATTTCTGATCGTTAGGGTGTCAGTCGATCACCCCAAGGCACAGAGAGTTTTAACTCTCTGTCGGTCGACCGCTCGTTTGACCGATCCTTACCTGAGAGTTAGGTGAGCCAGTTGTCGACCGGTCGATCGATAATTCCTTGCTGCGGTCGATCGGTCAGTCGATTGAGCTAAGGTTCTGGGCTTGTGCACGTATCTGTGCACATTGGTCGACCGCCTGGTCGACCGAGCTAACCTTCGGCGACCGCAAGCAGCCCTAACACCCAATATATAGGGTTTAAACTCTAACTCATAAAACCCATAAAAATTTCAATAAATTCTCATAAATTTCACAAAAATAAGTTCATATAAATATTTTGAAGTACAAATATGTGTGATCAAAAATCAACACATATTACAAACATGTGAAATATTTGAGGTAAAATTTAAGCTTGAAACAGAAACTGTATTTTCCAAAAACTTAAACTTGAAATGAAAATATGTTTTCTCTAAAATATTGTATAGATACAAAAAATAAGTTATTGAAGCACGTTTGAAGCATAGTGTGTATGGATAGAATCCAATACACATAGTAGTGATATATACTTATTTTTGTCAATAAATACTAAAATAAGTTTGGGTGACTTAAATGTTGGCCCAAAGACTCATCACTCTAGTTTTAATGATGAATAACTCATATAGTTATAGTACTAATTATCTTGTATTTATTAAGCTTCAGATATTCAATCAAGATCTTAGTCGGTATTTAACTTCAACAAAAGGTTAGAAGTCAAGTTTTGAAGCTAGCACGTGTTGATTCAAGAGCTCGCGCTTCAAAATCGCATCAAGTACTCAAAGAGGAGTCTAGCTCATGGATCAGGTTTGGACCAAGTCGAGATAGAGAAGAAGATTTAAAGAGAAGATTTTCAAGAAGACTTGAGTCCTATTTGTAAGTTTAAGATTTTTGTTTTAGATAAAATGTAAAGGATAGATTAGTTGTGATTGCTCAAACTATTATACACACACGCAAAACATTTCTTGTTAAATAGTTTTAGTTTTTGAAAAATATAGTTTTGACTTTTGAGTTTCAAGAATACATTTTTCGGTTTCATGAATAGATTTCATTAAAACAAGTTTACATGATTTATATGTGTATTGGATTTCATCCATATACAGTATTGCTTCAAATTTTCTAAAAGTATTTTGATGTTTCTAGTTCATGGTTTCAAGTTTCGTATTTATCAAAATTCATTTAAGCCTATTTTCAAAAACAAGTGTATTTCATCCATCATGTGTATTAGATCATTTCCATACACACTATGCTATAAAAGTGTTCAAATATCTTATTTTTGTATTTGTATAAGTTTTGAAAAAAATCTTTTTTCATTTAGAAGTTAGTTTTGAAAAATACCGATTTTGGTCAAGCCTTTAATTCAATGCCTCAAAATAGTTCAAATTATTTGTAATATGTGTTGATTTTTGATCACACATATTTGTACTTCAAAGGATTTCAATGAACCTATTTTTGTGAAATTCATGGGATTTAATAGAATTTTTATGGGTTTTACAAGTCCAAGTTTTAATCTCTTAAAACCTTGATTTGGGCTGTTGGCGGTCGACCGACCGGTCGACCGCACCAGGGCTCCGTCGATCGGTCGGTCAACCGATATGCATAAGGACGTGCACAAGCCCTTGCCTTTAGGGCCGGTCGACCGACTGGATCAAACCACTCTCAGGTTTGGTCAGTCACCGGGCAGACGACCGACAGGGCAAGTGGTCTGGAGCGGTCGACTGGGCGGCGCCGACAACTCCAACAGTCATTTTTATGACCGTTGGTCAAGTCAATCTGGGCCATAATGGCTAGTTTTTGGTCTGCCTAAAAAAGGGACTTTTGGCTAAATTTTGTACAAGATTTTTACAAGCGTTTTCAGAGCTCTTCTACAAAGTTTTTCAACAAGTTTTAGAGCTTCACTTTCATACCCAAAAAGAGTTTTTCAAGAGTATTTATCTTGAGTTTTCAAAAGAAATTTTCTAAGTTTTTCACCATAACATTTATCTAGTTTTCTCACATAAGTTTGAGCTTTCTATTGCTATATTCATCCTATAGGGATCCTTGGATGTAAGGGAGCTTGTTTTGTGATCAAGAGAAGTGATCACAAGTGTTCCACCTCTTTATATTTGAGTGTTGTAGAGGTTGCGGTCTCGGCGAGCTTACGGGTTCGCGTGTGTTTTTCTTGTGGGAACAAGTGAGGGACTTGCAGCTCCAAGAGTTCTTGGGAGCTCATTGTAGGTTTTGCGACACCGAGTGATCTCGCGGGATTGATTATAGTGAAAATCTTTCATAGTGGTGCCCATGGCGGGGACGTAAAGTAAGTGGCTCAAACCTCGAAACAAATCTCACATGTCTGTGATTGCTTATCTCTCTCTCACTTGTGTTATCTTGCATGCTTATATCATTTACATCTTTATATGCTTGAAATTTACTTGTGCGGATTGATATATATACCTAAGATTGTTTAATATTGCATGCTCTCTTATTGTTTATATCTTTACATGCTTGATATTGTTTGTATTTATACTCACACTAGTATTCAACCAAGAGAGCTATAGTAGCATCTCAACTCTTAATCTAGAGGATCTTGAGAAGAAATTCAGAGTCCTTCACAAGGAATTAGGTTTCACTCTGTGGATACGTATGTGTTAGCAAAATAGTTTTAGTTTGCATAATTAGTTTTAATTTCGCATTTGTTTGGTATTTGATTAGCACGCCACCTATTCACCCCCTCTAGGTGACCTACAAGTGGTATCAGAACTTGGTGCTCTTGATTTGGGTCTAACAATCTAGATTTAAAGATCCATCCTTATTTGCTAATCACAATATTTGCAAACACATACATGGATATCATTGCTCCTCTCATGTTTGACACTCTTAACTTTCAAATTGGAAAGTTTAAAATGTTTATATATCTCAAAGCCTTAGATATTCATGTTTATCTTGTCACTATTAAACATTCATATTTATTAATGGCAAGCATCTTAAGGCTGATGCAAAAGTCATTCATGCTTTGAAGTCAACCTAAATGATGAATATTTATTTAGAGTTTTTAACTTTGAATCGGCTTTTGTAGTTTGGAACACTCTCATCACTCTCGGTGAACAAACGCCACATGACAAGGAGAGTGACTCAGATGAAGAAAGTATTACTTCCAACATGTGCTACATGGTCTAAAGAGATGACCCCCTTGAGGTAAATTCTGATTCTGAGTTCGATAATGATGAGATACCATATGATGAGCTTGCATGTTTTGTAAAATACTTCTTAAAAAATGTGATTTATTAAAAATTGAAAATGATAAGTTGAAGAAAGAAATAATTCTCTTTCAAAAGAAAATGATTCTTTTCAAAATAAATTGAAATTGTTTCAAATAAAATGAATCTTTGAAAAAGAAAATTATTTTGGTTGAAAAAGAAAAGGAGATTATTTAAAAGAAAATAATTTCTTGAAAAAGAAAATTGTTTTAAAAGAAAAGGGAAATATTTCTAAAGAGAAAAAGAATTTTGTTTCTCATGCTCATATTTCTTCTTCTAAAATTAAAAATGATATTTCAATTTTAAAGAAGAACATTGATTGTTTGGGCTTCACTTTGAGCCACTGTGCATTTAATCACAATAAATCGCACATGCATGCACATCCTACACGGCATACATCTCATGCACACCATGATCACACTCATACCACTCACATATATGCTAGAGTATAACATGTACACATTGTGGCCGCAAAGGCCATCTTGCAAAATTTTATTTTGATAGATTAAATTCTTCAAATTTTACAAATAAGAATGTTTGCGTTTCTCAATGTTACTAACCCCGTGGACCAAAAGATATGGTACCAAAATTTTCACCTCTTGTTTTTGATGTACGTGTAGGCTCTCACAAGATGTGAGAGGATTGGTGTTTTGGTAGTGGATGCATTTGGAGCTTGAAGGACAAACACATTTTAATGCATCGCTATCAAGGAAATTTGATGGAGGACCACCTTATTTTGGAGAAATGGATTAACTACGTCATGTTGGTAACCATTTCATACTCCATTTTTAAATTTTTTAAATGATTATTGCTAGTGTAAGTAACCTAAACTCTATCATATATTGTTTTGTGCTTATAGATGAGTTGAATGGTTGTTTAACTATGCATATATTTTTGAAAAGCTATATTCATGTTTTCAAATAGTTTTACATGCTTATTTTTTTGTTGATTCATGTTTTTATATGCTTTAGTTAAAGCATAAATTGATTTAAATGTTTATATCATATGTCCATATGCAAATATTATTAAAACTTGCGTGATATATGTACAATTTTTTAGTTGCAACTATACATATTTTATTTCTTTTGTGTACTCATTTTATATCTGATTGTATATTGTATGTCCTACTTTTGATGATTCACATAAGTATATGATATATCATATTTTAGGAAAAAGATTTTCATTTGAGTTTTTGTTTTGAGCTTTATTGTTTTGTCCTCATGAATGTATTATTCACATAACTATTGTGAACTCACCTTTATATTTACTCATGACTTACTTTATGAGCACATGTTTTTATGCTTTATAGATCTTGAGTGTCAATTTTTGTGTAATTAATATGTTTTCATGGGATATATATATATATATATATATATATATAATATATATATATATATATATATATATACATATATATATATATATATATATATATATACATACATACATACATATATATATATATGTATATATATACATACATATACATATAATATATACATACCTACATACATACATACATACATACATACATACATACATACATACATACATACATACATACATACATATACATATATACATACATACATATATATATATAATATATATTATATATATATATATATTATATAATATATATAATATATATGTATATGTATATGTATATGTATATGTTTCATTCCTTACTTGAAGGATTTCGTATTAGTTTTGAAAATTACCTTTAAAGTAGTCTTTATTCTTCAATTGGTAAAATTTTCAACGTATATCATATTATTTTCAAAATTATTTTTGAAAACTTCTACCCTAAAAGGGCGGTTGGGTGGGCGATCATGCCTTTGTGCTCTTATTGAATATCTTTTAAACTTATGCATGAAAGGTAGATGTTATGAGTTATACATGATTTTAATGATGTTTTCATTTTTGTACTCATGTTTTCTATATGTGTATGCATCATATTTCAAATTGATATTTAAGTTGACCAGACATAATAATATGATTTCTTGTGCTAAATTAAAAATATTAATACATATTCTTATACCCAAATTGTTTATACTAAGCTTGACTTAATTCTAAATATTAATTGGTATCTTCTACGATTCAAATAGGAGGGATGAAAAAAATTTTAATTTAAAATGATTTCATTGATTTATCAAAATTTGTTTGTTGATGATTCAAGTGATATCAAAATCTTCAATTGATATCTTAATGTTTATGTTTATTGGTTTAACAAAATGTTTTTATTGATTACAATTAGTATCAAAATTTGTGTTTTGTTTTAATTATTTTAATTGGTATCAAAATTTATTTTAAGTAGTTTCAAAATTTATGTGATATGTATTGCTTATATGCAAGGAGAGCTTAACATCTCCTCTACATATAGATTCATATTGAGTATATTTTATAAAGAAAAGCTTAACCTCTTTTCTTTATATGGTACACGCGTTGTAGGGGCAGCTTAATATCTCTATCTATACATTGTATATTATGGCTTACATGGGTTAGGGTTTAGTCATGCCTTTCTCCATGTAATGCATGTATGCAGGGGAGTTAACTTAACGTCTTTTCTCTTCATGAATATATATCATATACATCTTTGTTGTCTTCTTTACCCTTTGTTGATGAATTGACAAAAAGAGGGAGAAGAATAATTAGTTTATATATGCATGCTATGTTTTTATTTATGTATATGTTTGTGTTGTTTAATTTTATTTATGAGCTTTAATTGAATATCTTTATGTTTTGTGCTATGCATGAGTTAAGGGGAGCTTCTATAAAGTTTATCTTTAATCCATGCATATATAACTCCATGAGTTTCTCATCTCAAAAGGGAGAGATTGTTGGCCCAAAGGCCTATCAGTCTAGTTTGATGATGATTTAACTCATATAATTATAGTACTAATGATCTTGTATTTATTAAGTTTCAGATATTCAATCAAGATCTTAGTCGGTATTTAGCTTCAACAAAAGATTCGAAGTCAACTTTTGAAGTTAGCACGTGTTGATTCAAGAGCTCGCGCTTCAAAATCCCATCAAGTACTCAAAGAGGAGTCTAGCTCAGGATCAAGTTTGGACAAGTCGAGAGAGAAGAAGATTTTAAGAGAAGATTTTCAAGAAGACTTGAGTCCTAGTTGAAGTTTAAGATTTTTATCTCAGAAACATGTAAAGGATAGATTAGTTGTGGATTGCTCAAGCTCATATACACACGCAAAACATTTCTTGTTAAATAGTTTTAGTTTTTGGAAAATATAGTTTTGGCTTTTGAGTTTCAAGAATATATATTTCAGTTTCATGAATAGATTCATCAAAATAAGTTTATATGCGTATTGAATTCATCCATACACATTATTGCTTCAAATTGTCTAAAAAACTTATTTGAACGTTTTAGTTCATAGTTTCAAGTTTGTATTTATCAAAAACCATTCTGAGCTTATTATCAAAAACAAATATATTTCATCCATCATGTGTATTGGATCATTTCCATACACACTATGCTTCAAAAGCGTTTAAATATCTTATTTTTGTATTTGTATAAGTTTTGAAAAAAAAATCTGTTTTCATTTAGAAGTTGATTTTTGAAAAATACCGATTTGGTTTACGCTTTAAATCGTATGCCTCAAAAATAGTTTAAATTGTTTGTAATATGTGTTGATTTTGATCACACGTATTTGTACTTCAAAAGATTTCAATGAACCTATTTTTGTGAAATTTATGGGATAATAGAATTTTGATGAGTTTTACAAGTCCAAGTTTAATCTTCTAAAACCCTGATTGGGCTGCTGGCAGTCGACCGGTGACCAAACCATGGCTCGGTCGATCAGTCGGTCGACCTATGTGCACAAGGATGTTTGCAAGCCCTTGCATGTAAGGCCGGTCGACTGAGTGGTCGACTGACTGGATCAAATCCACTCTCGGGTTTGGTCGATTAACGGGCGGTCAACCAACAGAGCAAGTGGCCTGTGAGCGGTCAACCGGCTATCCACGGTCATTTTTATGACCGTTGGCCGGTCGACTGACAGGTCAATCTGGGCCATAACGGTTAGTTTTTGGACTGCCTATAAAAAAGGACTTTTGGCCAGATTTGTACAAGATTTTTACAACTGTTTTTGATAGCTCTTCTATAGAGTTTTTCAATAAGTTTTAGAGCTTCACTTCATATCCAAAAAGAGTTTTTCAAAGAGTGTTTATCTTGAGTTTTCAAAAGAAATTTCATGTGTTTTTCACCATAACATCTATCTAGTTTTCTCACACAAATTTGAGCTTCCATTGCTATATCCATCCTATTGGGATCCTTATATGTTAGAGAGTTTATTTTTGTGATTAAGAGAAGTGATCACACAAGTGTTCCACCCTTTTGTATTTGAGGTGTTGTAGAGGTTAAAAAAAACCTAGAGGGGGGGGTGAATAGGTGCAAGTGCTAATCTAGAACTAAATGCAAAACTAAGTGCGTTAAATGCGGAAGTTTAAAATAAATCTTGCAATCACACTTAATACAATCAACAAGTGTAGCCGAATTTCCCGTGAAGGGCTCTAGACTAACTCCTCTTGATTCCCCTTGAATGGGTTGAGGTGCTATGTGAAGCTCTTGTTGAAAGTATAAGTGAGGCACACACAAGCAACTAAGCATATACAATATATAGCAATATGAAATAATGCAAGGCAACACAGGCAATGAATGATATGACAATATGAATGAATGATGCTTTGCACAAAATAAAGAGAGAGAGTTAGAGAGACAATGGATCAAACACAAAAGCCAAGATATGTTTCGAGGTTCGAGCACCTTGCTCTACATCCCCGCCTACACCACCGTGTAGGATTTTCAATCCACTATCTCCCACCGAGGGAACCTCTACCGAAGAGGATTTGTTACAACTCTAGGAGTACCAAACTCCTCTCTCAAACAACCACCTCACAACCGAGGGGTAGGCCCGTAGCCAATACAACAACCAACACCTCTACCGAAGAGGGATACAAACCAACACTCCACCTCTCACTAGAGGGAGCAAACCAATCACCCGATCACCTCTACCTAAGAGGGATACAACAAGAATAAGGGTGTTTACAACAAGTGGTTCCAAAGACCACAAACAATCTCTCTTTCTTTCTCTTTTCCACAAAACAAGATCCTAATAGATTAGGATAGAAGATAAGCTCAAGTGTGAAAACTAGGTGTTTGGAAAACAAGCAATAAAGAAAAACTACTTGGGAAAAACTCTTGTAAATGATAGAAAATGAAGCCAAGACAAATCTCCCAAAATACTCTTTTCTTTGATTTTTCCAAAAACCTAAAACAAATAAGATTTGAAGTTTAAAGCCCAAAAATACTTTTAAAAACTTGTTTTAAACTCAGGTAAACTGGGAATTTTTCTCTTGTAAAAACCTTGGCCAAAAACCCAAAGAGATGGGGTTTATATAGGCCAAACCAGAAGCTAGCCGTTAGGCTGAGCTGGCAGCCTGACAGACTGCCGGTCGGCCGGCCCGGCCGACCGCGAACGGTCAGAAATGTGACCGTTGGGCAACCACGGTCGACCAGCCCGGTCGACCCAAACAAACAGAGAGCAGAGCTCTCGGACCCGGTCGACCCGTACGGTCGACCGAGTTTGTGTCTGCCAGACGTGCACAAGTCTGTGCACGTCGGTCGACCCGACGGGTCGACCGGCCCCATGGTGCGGTCGACCGTCCGGGTCGACCGACCTGGCCTGTCAGCACAAAACAGGGTCAGAAAAATATGTTAAAATATTTTATAAAAATCTTTTATCTTTTCTGAAAATTTCATAAAACTTGTTTGAACATTTTATATTGAAATATAAACTTGTGATAACATTTCAAGACATATATCAACATATTCAAATCATTCTTGAGTCTTGCAAATTTTATCAAAACCAACACTTGTATTTTTATCAAACTTGATTTTTCAATACATGAATAGGAAAGTCAAAATAAGTTTGTCTAGTAAGTTTAAAGCATGTATGTATATCTAGAACATATCTAAATACATAGAAATAAAGTAAACTTGTTGATCTACTATTCATGAAAAACCAAAACCAAAACATCAAACGTGTGTGTTTTTGTGCACTTGAGCATATCAACTATACTAAGCTTTACAAATGGATCTAAACACACTAAACTAAACTAGGATACCTAAGTCTTCTTGATGATCTTCCATCTTCAAGTTGACTTGCTCTCAAACGCGATCCACCGAGTGCAAAGGAATGATCTTAAGGTTTGGCACCAGAATCACCATGAAAAGCTTCTAAACTCCTTGTTGAAGCTAATCACCAACTAATATTTTGGTTAATGATCTGAAACTTAAACAACACAAGATTATTAGTAAACATAACTACATGAGTTAATCATCATCAAAACTAGGGTGGAAGGCCTTTGGGCCAACAATCTCCCCCTTTTTGATGATGACAAAACTCATGGAGTTATATATGCATGGATTAAAGTTAAGCTTCAAAGAAGCTCCCCCTTAACTCATGCATAAACAAATAAATAAAAGATATGCAATGAATGTACATATAAATATGTATGCATCAACATGCATAAAACACATAAACATGTTCTAGAAGCTCTAGATACCAATTAAATTAATAAAACAATTAAATTAATAAAACATTAAAAAAAACACTAGATGCTCTAGATATCAATTACCAATTAACTCAATATTAAACTTAATATATGCAAAAACATAAGTATGCATATATAAACTCAAAATCTTTCTCCCCTTTTTGTCAATCATCAACAAAGGGGTAATCAATCAAAACAATAAAATGAGGGGTAAAAATCTTTCTTCCCCTTTTTTTTTGTCAATCAAAACGATAAAAACAATGTTCTCCCCTTTTGTCTAAAACAAAAACAAGGTCAATAAGGGGTTACAATCAATTGGATATCAATTAAAAATATGTCAATGAAGCATCTTGATACCAATTGAAATATAATAAAGATCAATAAATGTTATATGCTATATACATTCATGAAGAGGAAGACGCTAAGTTAGCTTCCCTACACATATGGCATTACATGAAAGAGGGATGTTAAGCCCTAATTCACATAACACACATTATGTAATGAATAAGAGGAGATGTGAAGCTCCCCCTACACACGTGTACCACATAAGGAAGAGATGTTAAGCTCTTCAATACACAATACACTCAACATGAATCTATATGGGGAGAGATGTTAAGCTCTCCTTGCATATAAGAAATATAAATCAAAACTTTGTATTTTACTTTAAACAAATTTTTAGATACCAATTTAAAACACAAGACATCTTAATATCAAAAGATAGTATTTTTCTTTCTAAGCCATATAAACAATTTTGATATGCTTAAAATAAACATCATAAAGTGTGGGAGTGGAATCAAATACCAATAGAAATATGAAAATCGAATTTTCTCCCCCTTTATGAAACACCAACTAAACTCATGCATAGGCTAGAAATAAGATACCAATTGAAAACTAAATCAATTGAAATAAAGTTGAAACTCAAGCTCTAGCATAAACAAGATTTGTGAAAATTTATATCTTGAGCACAAATAAAACAAGTATATGTGTATGAAATAGAATGAGTACCAAACACTAATAGATGATACCAATTGAAAAATATACATACACAATAATCATATGAGTATACAAAAAGATCAAAATGATACCAATTGAAAGAGTTCAATGATACCAATTGTCATAACAATAAGTTCAAGTGTATACATCATATTACTA
The DNA here is from genome assembly GCA_038442645.1 of Agave tequilana. Lineage (NCBI taxonomy): Eukaryota > Viridiplantae > Streptophyta > Magnoliopsida > Asparagales > Asparagaceae > Agave > Agave tequilana. Next base: position 13,819 of record JAVJIF010013740.1, read on the forward strand.
CCTCCCAATCAAGGTTCAAGTTTTAAATGATTTTCATTGTAAAACATACATGAACATGATTCCCATCCATCCTCCCATTTAGGGTAGGGGTTTTCAAAAAATAGATTTGAAAATAGAGAACGTTTGAAAAATTCTACCAAAGTGAAGAATACGAACTAGTTAAAATGAAAAATATTGTTAACTAGTACGAAATCCTTCAAGCAAGGAATAAACTAAAAATAATTTCATAAAACATGAAATCCACATGATAATCAACACTCTAATTCAATTAGGCATAAATATGACTCATGAAAACAACATGAGCAAGCAATAAATGTGAGTGTACAAATAAAGTGTGAATATCATAATCATGAAAATTTTTCATTAAGCTCAATTATTCCTTAAACAAGAAAACATGAAAATCATCAAAACTATTTAATCTTCAAGGCATATGTATGTCTAATACAACTAAAGTATACATATATATCCAAAATATAAAGAGTCCACAAATGTATATGCATGAAGGCACGTGGCTCAAAAGGATAAACATGTATATCTAATAGTTTGGACAAGATAGACATATATACATGAAGTTAAATATCACACATGAAAACATGAAAAACAAAATTTTCATTAACTAATTTTAATTAGAACAAAATTTTCATTTCAAGGTATATGTATGAATTGTCAACACAATAAGTATACATACATATCCCTAAACACAATCGAGTCCATATATAGATTTGCATGAAAGGCAAATGACTCAAGGGGTATACATGTATATCTTAAAGTTTGGCAAAATATACATATACATGAAGTGAAAACTCACAAAACAAATCCAAAAATGGAATACAAGTTTAAAATGTATGAATCATCAAAACTAGACTATACTAGCACATCTAATGAGAACAAATAAGCAATCAAGCCCAACATATATAGATTTATTTGTAGCCCACTATATGCACAAGTATATAACTAGTCTTAATGAAAACTAACACTTAAACAAGTAATCAAATCATTAAGCATTAAAAACAAGATAAAAATCATCATGATAAGACTAAAACATGATTACTATTAAATTCACATGTATTAGATTCATGATGTACATTATACCTTAAACAAAAGTGAGAACACTAAGAATGGATTCATATAAGCATGTGTGTCTCAAATACTATACATGTATGTCAAGGATCTAATAAACATGATATTTACATACTAATCCATAGACAATAAAAAACATGCTATAAAACATGAATATTGAAAGCATGTAAACAATAAATAAGGAGTTAGGAATCGTTATCAAAACCTAGAAGGCAACTCTCCTTATCTCCAAAACAAGGTGGTCAACTCCACCAAATCTTTCTTGAAAGTGATGCATCCAATTGATTTCCTTTAAGTACGGAACGCATCCACTCCAAGGTGCCGCTACTCTCACGTCACGTGAGAGCCCACACCTACATCAAATAAAGGAGGGGTGGTCTTTGGTACCCATACTCTTTTGGGTCCATGGGGGTTAGTACCTTCTCTAACCCAAACAAAATCTTTGCTAAATTAGGAGTATGTAATCTATTATAGCAAAATTTAGCAAGGTGGCCCTTACGTCCACAATGTGTACAAGTGTACACATGAGCATACATATGGTGATGGGTGTGTCCGTGAGGAGCATGTGTATGCCGTGGAGGGTGTGCATGAATAGATGGAGCTTGTTTCTTTCGAAACAAAGATTCCAAACGTGTATGGCCCTCAACACATTGGCTCAAAGTGGAGCCCAAACAATCTACACTCTTCTTAAGCATGGATATATCATTGTTGATCAAAGAAGAAGTGTGGCATGCAATAGGTGAAGTGTGTGATACTACCCTAGCATGGCAAACATGTGCATCAATCTTATTCTTCAAAACATCATTTTTCTTTAAACAAACATTTAAATTATTTGAAATAGAAATAATTTTGTTTTTCAAAGAAACATTCTCTTTTAAAACAAAATCAATTTTTGAAGACAAATTTTCATTTTTCTTCAAAATAGCATGGCAATCATTTTAGATTTTAAAAATTCATTTTCTTTAAGTGCAAGTTCTAATTGAGATCTCAATGAATCCCTTTCATTATAGACCTCAATCTTCTCTTGCAAAATATTGTTAAGTCTAGCATGTAAACTCTTATTTTCTTTTTCAATTTCTAGACTCTTCTTTTTCAACAAATTATATTTTTCTATTAATTTTTCACAAACAATAGATAGTTCTTCATTCAAAGCATGGGGATCAACATAATCATTTGAAGAACTAGAGCAATCATCACTATCTAAGTGGGTTTCCGATTGTACCTCAAGGGAGTCATTTCCTTGGACCATCAAGCATTGTGAGTCGGATTCTCCACTAGACTCCTCCGGTTGATTTGACAATTGAAGCTTGGAGGTGGTGGTTGTTGTCAACATATTCCACACTGCAAATGCGGAATCAAAGTTAGAAACACTCATAAGATAATCTTTAGGCAAAGTGCTTCTAATGGCCTCAAGGGCTTGTGCATTGGCCCCTATATGATTGCGATCTCCAAGATAGCATTTCTTGGTGGCCGCAAGAAAGACATGCAAACCTAGGGTCTTTAGGTACATGGACATCCTATACTTCCAAACAACAATGTTGGAAGGATCAAAGCTAGGTGGGGTCATGAAGTCCATGGCAAACTATATGAGTGTGCAAACACGCAAATGCAAACAATAGATTAACAACCAAATGGATCTCACTCCTAGGATGTTAAGCCTAATATCAGGAGCACTAGCTCTGATACCAATTGAAAAACACCTAGAGGGGGGGTGAATAGGTGCAAGTGCTAATCTAGAACTAAATGCAAAACTAAGTGCGCTAAATGCGGAAGTTTAAAACAAATCTTGCAATCACACTTAATACAATCAACAAGTGTAGCCGAATTCCCCGTGAAGGGCTCTGGACTAACTCCTCTTGATTCTCCTTGAATGGGTTGAGGTGCTATGTGAAGCTCTTGTTGATTAAGTATAAGTGAGGCACACACAAGCAACCAAGCATATACAATATATAGCAATATGAAATAATGCAAGGCAACACAGGCAATGAATGATATGACAATATGAATGAATGATGCTTTGCACAAAATAAAGAGAGAGAGTTAGAGAGACAATGGATCAAACACAAAAGCTAAGATATGTTTCGAGGTTCGAGCACCTTGCTCTACATCCCCGCCTACACCACCGTGTAGGATTTCCAATCCACTATCTCCCACCGAGGGAAGCTCTACCGAAGAGGATTTGTTACAACTCTAGGAGTACCAAACTCCTCTCTCAAACAACCACCTCACAACCGAGGGGTAGGCCCGTAACCAATACAACAACCAACACCTCTACCGAAGAGGGTTACAAACCAACACTCCACCTCTCACTAGAGGGAGCAAACCAATCACCCGATCACCTCTACCTAAGAGGGATACAACAAGAATAAGTGTGTTTACAACAAGTGGTTCCAAAGACCACAAACAATCTCTCTTTCTTTTCTCTTTTCCATAAAATAAGATCCTAATAGATTAGGATAGAAGATAAGCTCAAGTGTGGAAACTAGGTGTTTGGAAAACAAGCAACAAAGAAAAACTACTTGGGAAAAACTCTTGTAAATGATAGAAAATGAAAGCCAAGACAAATCTCCCAAAATACTCTTTTCTTTGATTTTTCCAAAAACCTAAAACAAATAAGATTTGAAGTTTAAAGCCCAAAAATACTTTTGAAAACTTGTTTTAAACTCAGGTAAACTGGAAATTTTTCTCTTGTAAAAACCTTGGCCAAAAACCCAAAGAGATGGGGTTTATATAGGCCAAACCAGAAACTAGCTGTTAGGCTGAGCTGGCAGCCTGACAGACTGCCGGTCGGCCGGCCCGGCCGACCGCCAACGGTCAGAAATGTGACCGTTGGGCAACCACGGTCGACCGGCCCGGTCGACCCAAACAAACAGAGAGCAGAGCTCTCAGACCCGGTCGACCCGTACGGTCGACCGAGTTTGTATCTGCCAGACGTGCACAAGTCTGTGCACGTCGGTCGACCCGACGGGTCGACCTGCCCCATGGTGCGGTCGACCGTCCGGGTCGACCGACCTGGCCTGTCAGCACAAAACAGGGTCAGAAAAATATGTTAAAATATTTTATAAAAATCTTTTATCTTTTCCAAAAATTCCATAAAACTTGTTTGAACATTTTATATTGAAATACAAACTTATGATAACAATTTCAAGACATATATCAACATATTCAAATCATTCTTGAGTCTTGCAAATTTTATCAAAACTAACACTTGTATTTTTATCAAACTTGATTTTCAATACATGAATAGGAAAGTCAAAATAAGTTTGTCTAGCAAGTTTAAAGTATGTATGTATATCTAGAACATATCTAATATACATACAAATAAAGTAAACTTGTTTTGATCTACTATTCATGAAAAACTAAAACCAAAACATCAAACGTGTGTGTTTTGTGCACTTGAGCATATCAACTATACTAAGCTTTACGAATGGATCTAAACACACTAAACTAAACTAGGATACCTAAGCCTTCTTGATGATCTTCCATCTTCAAGTTGACTTTCTCCCAAACGTGATCCACCGAGTGCAAAGGAATGATCTTTAAGTTTTGGCACCGGAATCACCATGAAAAGCTTCTAAACTCCTTGTTGAAGCTAATCACCAACTAATATCTTGGTTAATGATCTGAAACTTAAATAACACAAGATTATTAGTAAACATAACTACATGAGTTAATCATCATCAAAACTAGGGTGGAAGGCCTTTGGGCCAACAGGGGTTGCAGCCTCGGCGAGCTTGCAGGTTCGCGTGTATTATTCTTGCAGGAACAAGTGAGGGACTTGTGGGTCTAAGAGTTCTTGAGGGAGCTCGTTGTAGGTGTTGCGGCACCGAGTGATCTTACGGGATCGATTATAGTGGAAATCCTTCATAGTGGTGAAGGCGGGGGCGTAGAACAAGTGGCTTGAACCTCGAAACAAATCTCTCGTGTTTGTGATTGCTTATCTCTCTATCTTACTTATGTTTATATCTTGCATGCTTATTTTGTTTACATCTTTATATGCTTGATTTTACTTGTGCGTAATTGATATATATGCTTGGGATTGTTTGATATCTTGCATGCTTTCTTATTGTTCACATATTTACATGCTTGATATTGTTTGTATTTGTGCTCACACTAGTATTCAACCAAGAGAGTTATAGTAGCACCTCAACTCTTAATTTAGAGAAATTTTGAGGAGAAGTGCAGAGTCCTTCACAGGGAATTCGGCTTCACTCTTTGGTTATATGTTATGTGTTAGCAAAATAGTTTTAGTTTGCATAATTAGTTTTAATTCCACATTTGTTTGGCATTTGATTAGCATGTCACCTATTCACCCCCCTCTAGGTGACCTACATTAAACACATGAACTAGATACATCAAAATAAATTTTTCTAAGCATATAAGAACCATCAATGATATGGATGAAATACTGTATACATATAAACCAGAAACTTCTTTTGATGAAATCTATTCATGAAAGTGATATATGTATACTTGATATATTCAAAACTCAAAACCCATAAAACATATAAGCATGTATAAACTAAAACATGCATATATAAACTAATCATTTAAACACATGTATACGGTTTTGAAATAAAAAAAATGGTTAAATCGAAACCAAAACTATAAACTTGTGTGTATGAACTTGAGCAATTCAAAGCTATTCTATCCTTACACAAGATCTAAACAAACCTAAATACAAGTCTTCTTGTAGACCTTCTTCTCCAAGCCGACTCGATCCAAACATGATTCAAAGAGCTTGACTCTATCTCGAGTACTTAATGTGATCTTTAAACGCGAGCTCTTGAATCAACACGTGATAGCTTCAAATCTTGACTTCGTGTCTATTGTAGAAGCTAAACACCAATAATGATCTTCACCTATATCTAAAACTTAATAAACACAAAATCATTAGTACTATAACTACATGAGTTAACCATCATTAAAACTAGAGTGATGGGCCTTTGGGCCAACAGTAGCAAGTCTCTTTTCAATCCTCTCAATGAGTGGTAGCCAATCTTTCTTTGTATAAGAGGTCGGCTTGATCGGTAGCCCAAGATAAATGAAAGGGAAGGAGCCAAGAATGCAATTAAGGATAGTGGCGGCTCTTATTCCCACCTCTTCACTTTTACTCAAGTTTTAAGTAAAGGATTTATGAAAGTTGATTTTGACACTGGTCATCATCTCAAATCATAAAGTAGAAGCTTGAGGTAGATGAGAGATGTCGCATCTCCCACAAGGAGGAGAGTGTCATCGGCATAGTGGAGGCTAACAATATCATTCGGCCAAGGGAAGAAGCCCTCCTTTTGGATGCAACCGTTATTACTGACGATGGAAAGGATAAATGTGAGAGTGTCAGCCACAAGGATGAAGAGATAGGTGGAGAGTGGGTCTCCTTGTCTAAAACCCTTACGGCAATAGATGAAGTTTCTCGGTTTCCCATTAATAAGAACTGATGATGTCCCTGAAAGCAAACAACTTTAATCCAACCAAGCCAACGTTGTCCAAACCCTCTTGTGAAGAGTAGCTCAAAGAGGAAATCTCAACTAACGGAATCAAATAATTAAGATATTATTGTTGCAGACTCTTTCATAAACTATATTGCACTGATCTTCTGGATTGGTCATCGATATGTATCTGACATGATTCTCGTAGGTTCTCAGTGGATGTTTTTTGGATTCTTGTTGTTTTATTTTATGCAAATTCAACATATATTTAATTTAAATAAATAGTATGATGTGAATTAGATATTTTATAAATTTCTGTAGAAATAATTTTAACTCCACAACAGCTAATTCTATTTCGCTTTTCCCTTTTACGTTAGCTAAATACAACATTGAGTTATTAACGATGCCCACCACCTCGACTTGTTGTCTTCACCCACCCCCTCAATTTTCTCACCGCGTCCTCATCAAGTAATAAATTATCACAATCAATCCAAGCAATTAATGAACTGTGTTCGCCTCCCCAAGCCTCTATCACCTCCCACGTGCTTTCTTCGGCCCAACACAAGAACAAAGAAAAGTAGTAACTTTTCTACCCACTGGCTTCTCCACATCATCATCATTGTGGCCCTAAATTTTTTTTTTTCAAGTTCGTAAAAGCTCCTAGGTTTTAATTCGTGTCAAAAAAACCCCAACTAAATGTTTCAAAAAATTCTTGTCCCCATTTTTATTGGATGCGGGTTACTTTATATTTTCATTTTCCTAGTATTGTCTTTTTTGCGGAGCTCTCTGATTTCACAATAGCGTCGCGCGTGTGGTCGCAATTATTGCTGCTCATGCACTGCAAAAGGGTTGCAGGTGTTTGTCACAACGCGAAAAATAATCAAGGTTACTTATTTATATCTACATGCAACTGTTTTCTGCTACAGCGCGAAATTTGGAGCAAATCTATCTTTTGTAGTTGCATTGAATACATTCTTACATAAAAAAGACAGCTTATCAGTGGAATGGACACTTTTTAGGATTTGATCTTTTTGATTGATTAATCAAAAAAGAAAAATGTGCATGGAGAGAAAAATTGAGGGAAACGAGGATAAAGCGGGATATTCTCTCTAAATTACATGGCTAGAAGATATTCTCTCTAAATTACATAGTTGGAATTAATCACATATTTCTCCTCTCCTTCCATTTACTTTATCTTCCAACTTTTCTCTATTTTCTATTCTAAGTCTTATTATTCATTTTCTCCTATGTCTTTCTATTTTTCTTTCTCTTTATTTGCTCTTAAGGTACAAATTTGGGAAAGAGCAGAATATATTTGCCACCATCATTAGCAACAAGCACTTAGAGTATATATTTCAAGTATGTCGTTCGTATTACTCATGATTGGTCTACGTATACTCTGGCATTGGTATGGAGAAGAGAATGAAAAGTAAGGAACATTATTTTTTAGTTCACACGTGGAGTTGTTTATCTATAATATAAATATGTCTACTTTTATATTTAATAAAATATCTTTTTGATTAATTTAACTATATACTTAATCTTAAAATTATCCCCAAATGTAAAAAACTATTATACACCTTTGTGATCAATCTATCTACCTTTATCCAAATATGTCTTCTTGAGACAAACTCTATCCACTTTCATTTCAATATGTCTACCTTTATCTCAACATGTCAACTTTTAGACATAAACTATTCACCTTTAATTTTTTATATGTCCAACGTTCGTATCTATTTATACGTATCTTTCACGGTGAAGTGTCTACTTTTGATCTTAACCGCTCATCTTTTTGAGTAACTGCTCACTTTTAGCTAAATCTTTTTATTCTATGAATAAATTATTGATGACAATGTATTTTATCTACAGTGGTGGCTCTTTCTTGCTCCAACCCATATGAATTCCATTTATGAAAACGTTGGTGTGTTATTACACCCAACAATGGAGGAGGAGTACATGCGATCACCAAAAAGAACAGTTCTGTAATCTCATTGTAGTTCCTTATAGCCGCCTTTATTGTCTGACGGTCAATTGGAATGGGATCGAGCTGAAGATACCAACGAAATAGACTGTTCTGTAATAGATTCCAGTGATAACCTCTGATATTGAGGCTATTTTCTATATGAACTCAGAATATGGTCTAATTCAGGACATGAGACAGAGGTCTTTTTCTCTTCTTAGCTTTTTTACCCCAATAAAATAGAAACAAATACCATAATAATAGATGGAGAACAAATCAGTGAAGGGGGATAAGCTACATATACAAATAGACAAAATGTAGGTCAATAATTTCATATAAAAGTGGACATATTACATGTAAAGATAGATATTTTATTATTATGAGATGATAGTTTTACCTATATATGGACATACTACTTGTAGGTGTAGATATTTTATTACTAAAGACGAATAATATTATATGCGCGCGCGCGCACACACAACAACTCAATAGCTGCGCATACAATTTAAACTATTTTCCACAATATTTATAAAGAATAACATGGTATATGAGAAAAAATGAGAAGACCAAGTCCAACAAGGTTCTTAATATATTTTATTTTTCACGAAATTAGAAAAATATCACTTTAATTGCTCCATTGATGTAGAAGATCAAGGCAGAAGCAAGCCAGCAGACCAAGATAGAGCCCAAGTTCAGTTTTCGGTCGACCGACAGTCGACCAACAAATTCAGCTATCGACAGACTGCCTGCAAGAGACGTTTCCTAAGTTTACATTCTATCGATAGCTGACTTGAACTAGTCAACAGATTCTGGCTCAACTTAACCAGTGGTCGACTGGGCCTTACCCAGCAGTCGACCGCTTGCGGCGTATCTGCGTATTCGATTCTGAACATGATTCAGTTTTCAATTCTTAATTGAAATCTACTTTGTTTCATTTTTCTTTTATTTGATTAGGTTTTCTAGATAAATTACTATTTTTATTTTATTACCTATATAACGCCATTGTATCTTTGATTTTGCGGATTCAAGCTTGATCATTAATAAAAGATAAGTTTTTCTTTTCAATTTCTCATGGATTCAAGTTGTTTATCCTTTGCTCGTGAATTCGAGTGTTCAATCCTACCTAAAGATATCCTTCAAGGAACGCGATCTAGGCAATAATGTTCGCTTCCTTGTCTGCACCAAATGGTATCAGAGCTATCGCTACTTTCTAACAATAGCATGAGAAGATGATGATTTGCAAGGCCTTTCCACAAGGATGAGCACTGTTGAAGGGAAGATTAGAGCTATCAAGTGAACCTTAGACAATGTGGTCCGAGAGCTCAGAGAGTATCCCTTAAGATCGATGAATGAAATCTAGCCGATGGTATATACCAAAGCGGATGAGATCATCCATCTACTAAATTTTCACCACCACCGCCACCCTTACATCCACCACAATAATCACCACCACATCAGCCACCTCCATTACAACCACCATCAAATCAGTCACCTCCATTACAACCACCTCTTATCAACCACCCTCACATCCACCACCACTGAATCATCCTCTACAAAATCTCCAATTTGATGAATTCTCCAATAAGGAAGAATTGAGCAATCCCATCTATCAATACGATAATTTTGAAGATGAATATGAAGATGAAGGGATGACCTATAGAAGATGAAGAAGATTCACTAATTCTAACCCAAACAGGGAAGACGAATTTCCTAACCTTAACTAGGAGGCAGATTTTCTTATCCTAATCATGGTAGGGAACGAGGGTACCCAAGTCCTAATAAGTATCGGGTAAAAGTTGAGATTTCTTATTTTAATGGGAACCTTGATATTGAACCTTTTTGGATTGAATTTATGAGGTGAAGAAGTTCTTTGAGATGACTTATATCCCATTAGAGAAGCAAATCAAGTTTGTGGCATACAAACTCAACGAAGAAGCGATCGAATTGTGGGACCAATTATAAATCACAAGACGTCAAGGCAAGCCACTTGTGATGACATGGAGGCGCATGAAACAATTACTTTGAGGTAGATTCCTTCCACCTTTTTATCAATAAATCTTCTATAATTAATTTGAACACTGTCAAGAAGGTATAAGAACTGTCACGATATATACAGAGAAATTCTATCGATTATCATCACGCTGCTATTTATCTATGATGAAAGAGCAATAAGCGACAAAGTATATAAGTAGCCTAAAGTACTCTATTCAAGAGCGCGTGATCGTTCATAGTGTGTTGTTTGTAGTGTGTTGTTTGTTGATGAAGCACACAACAAAGTATTGAATATCGCGAGACTATAAAATAGGGCTCCATCTTTCAGGCGTTCAACACTAATTGAAAAGTTAGCAAGTTACGCAAAAAGTTTAACCGAGCTTCATAACGGTTGATCGACTGTCAGCTCGTCAGTCAACCAAAACCACTGCATCAACACCAGCAACAACAACCGTCGCAGCTGTAAAGAGCAAGAAAAATCCCTACGCCAAGCCTTGGGTTGGCAAATGTTATAGGTGTGAAGAGTTTAGACACAAGTCCAATGAATGACCTAAAAGAAAGCAAGTCAATATGACATATTATGAAGATGAAAAAGAGAAAGAATTCGAGATTGAAGTACCAAATAATTTTAGCTTTGTCGATGAGCATGGGGAATTTGCAACTTGTGTTGTTCAGAGATTAATGTGCAATCAGAAGGACCCTAACACTACGAAGCGGCATCAATTCTTTTATTCAAGGTATTCGGTCAAGAGCAAGGTATGCAACTTCATCATTAACAAAAGAAGTTATGAGAATATCGTTTCTAGAGCACTCGTAGACTATTTGAAGTTAGAGACGAAATCACACCCTTATCCTTACACCATTTGTTGGATCAAGAAGGGCCCCTCTATCAAGGTAACAAATCTATGTCATGTTTCTATTTCAATTAGCAAGTTTTATCAAGACTCTGTTGCTTATAATGTGGCTGATATGGAAGCATGTCATATTCTTTTAGGGAGACCAGGACAACATGATTTTGATGCAACCCATAGAGGTAAGAGAAACAACTGTATATTCAATTAAGGGCAAAAGAGTTGCTATGAGACCAATTCCACCCATTCTAAAGTCTACAAAAGAAAAAGAGCCTAAATTCATATTCATATGCAATCGAGGTGGGTTCTTAGTGGAATCAAAGAAAACAAATCAAATATTTGCTTTAGTAGTCAAGGAAGAAGTTACTTCACCCGTTGAAATTTCCGAGAAGATGAGACCATTGTTGAAAAAGTTTAAAGGAGTTGTGCACGATGAGCTTCCAGAAGGATTACCACCCATGAGAGATATCCGGTATCATATTGATCTTATTTCGAGAGCAAGTCTACTTAATCTTTCATACTATCGGATAAACCCCAAGGAGAATGAAGTTCTAAAGGAGAAGGTTAAAAAGTTGATAAGATTATGAGTCCATGTGCCATACCGACTCTTTTAACACCAAAGAAGGATGAAAGTTGGTGCATATGTGTGGATAGTTGGGCAATCAACAAGATCACTATTCGCTATAGATTTTTCATACCTCGACTTGATGATATATTGGATATATTGGGAGGGTCATGCATGTTTTTGAAGATTGACCTCAGAAATGAATACCATCAAATCTGTATTAGGTCGGAAGGCGAATGAAAGACAACATTCAAGACTCCGGAGGGATTATATGCGTGGATGGTCATGCCCTTTGGACTATCCAATGCACCAAGTATTTTCGTGAGATTGATGAATCAAGTGTTGAAACGTTCCTAGAGAAGTTCGTGGTTGTTTACTTTGATGACATTCTTATCTACAGTTCAAATGAGGCTGAATATATACAATATCTACGATAAGTGTTGATGGTTCTATAAGCCAATGAGTTATACATCAATTTGAGGAAGTGCAGCTTCACAACTACTAGTTTGGTACTCTGGGGTCATAGTTAGTTCTTAAGGGATCCATATGGACGAGAAAAAAGTAAGAGCAACACAAAATTAGCCCGTACCTAAGAGTGCCACAGAGGTGAGAAGCTTTCATGGATTAGCTACTTCTACCGGTATTTCATCCGAAATTTTAGTAGTTTGGTAGCACCTTTACCGATTTTGAAGAAAAAAGGCTTTTCTTTGAACTGAAGCGGTAAATGAAGCATTTGCCCTAATCAAGGATAAACTCACCAATTCACTCATATTAGCTTTTTTAGATTTTAAGAAGTTATTCGAGCTAGAATATGATACTTGTGGAGTTGGTATTGAAGCAGTTCTTTTACAAGAAAAGAGGCTTATTACCGATCTAAGTAAGAAGTTGAATGAAGTATGATAGAAGTCGTCTAATTATGAGAAAGGGTCATATGTGATTTATCGTTCTCTGAAGACATGAGAGAGCTATCTTATAGATAATGACTTTGTATTTTATTCAGATCATCAATCATCCAACACGTCAAGAATTAAAAACACATCAACAAGATGCATGCAAGGTGAGCGTCTTATTTTGAACAATTTAACTTTATGATTAGGCACAAATCTAGGGTGACAACAAAGTTCCTGATACACTGAGTCAAAGAATGTTATTCGTGACTACTTTGAAAAGCGAGAACATTGGGTTTGATTTCTTGAAGGAGTTAAAAAAGATGAATGCTTTGAGGAGATTTGGGGAAAAGTGTTTGACAAGCCAACCCACGAAAGACTACTATATTTTAAACAGTTTTCTTTTTAAAGGAAATTTGCTATGTGTTTCAAGGAATTCTCCAAGGGAGAAGGTCACTAGAGATTTACAAGGAGGCGAACTTGATGGGAACTTTGGAAAAGACAAGACAATGGCCAGTATTGACGAGAGATACTATTGAAAGTCACCTAGAGGGGGTGAATAGGTGACAAGCTAATCTAATGCACAACAATGCGGATTAAAAACTAATTTGCAAGCATACAACAAATAATTAAGAGCAAATCTGAATTCCCCGTGAAGGGCTCTGAAGCTATTCCTCTAGATTACTCTAGACTAAGAGTTGAGGTGCTTTAATAAGCTCTCTTAATTGAACACAAGTTTGGGCACACACAAACTATATCTAACATATGAATATGAATAATGTAAAACAATGTAAGATATAAAGAGAGATAGAGTTGAGATATAGTGGATCGGATATAAAAACAAGATATGTTTTGAGGTTCGAGCCACTGCTCTACGTCCCCGCCTTCACACAGAAGAATATCTACTACGTCCATACAAGACCTTCGACAATGGGACCTCCATCGAGGAATTACAACTCAACACTTGGAGTACACAACTCCTCTTTCAAACACAATCACCTCTACACAAGAGGGAAAGTACAAAGTCAAAGCAAAGAAAAGGTTTACAACTTGGTGATTCAATGATCACAAACTCTCTTGGTGATTTCAAAGGATCACAGACAATTTTTCTCACAAAAAACAAGATCCTAAAGATAGGAATAGAATTGAGAGCTCAAGTATGTGAGAAAAAAACTATTTTGGAAAAGAAATAACAAAGAAAATACTTGGGAAAAACTTCTAAATAGATATGAAAATGAAGATTAAAACTAAATTCCCAAAGACTTGTTTTCTTTTGATATTCCAAAGACTTTGAAACCAATAAAGATAAGAGTTTGGGCATTAAAACTTCTTTTGAAAACTTTGTTTAAAACACTTAAGAAGGTGAAAAAAATTGCTCGTAAAAATCTTAGAAGAAACAGCCCCTAAAGACCCATATTTATAGGGGTCTGAAAACTAATCATTGGAGTCCAGAACAGGACAGAAATGACCTGTCGGTCAACCAGCCAACGGTCAGATTTCTGATCATTGGGGTTTACCGTTCGACCGCCCCAGGCAATTTGCCTAACGGTCGACCGCCTGGTCAACCGAGGCCAGAACCAGGGAGCTGGTCTCTCTGGTCGGTCGACCGGGGATAAATCCAGAGAGCAAGCTCTCTGGATCGGTCAATCATCCGGTCGACTGGCCCATAGGCCAAGGCAGTGTGCATGTTGCCTCTGCACATTGGTCGACCGCTCGGTCGACCGACTTCTGGTTCGGTCGACTGATCGGTCGACCGCCAGAAGCCTAGGTCTGGGATATTAAAGGCATTAAAATTTGGTCTTTAAACATCCTATAAAATCTCATAAAATCCACAAAAATCAGTTCATTGAAATACTTTGAAGCCCAAATACGCGTGATCAAAAATCAACACATGTTACAAACAAGTTGAACTTTTTTTGAGATATAGAAATTCAGCTTTAAACTAAAAACGGTATTTTTTTCAAAAACCAAACTTCTAATGAAAAATCGGATTTTTTTCAAAACTTGTTCAAACTTATGAAGCTAAGTGTGTATGGATATGATCCAATATTATAAGATGAAATATCTATGTTTTTGACAATAAATCCAAAACTAAGTTTTGTTAAAAACAAAACTTGAACCCATGAACTAGAATCATCAAAATAAGTTTTTAGACAATATGAACTAAACAATGTATATGGATGATTCCACTATACATTTAAACCATGTAAAATTTGTTTTGATTCTATCTATTCATGAAAATTAAAGATATGCTATTGAAAATCTAAAACCGATTAAATCGAAACCAAAAACTATTGAACTTGTATGTGTGAGCTTGATCATATCAAGACTAAGCTATCCTTACACAAGATCTAAAATGAAACTAAACTAAACAAACTGAGATCTTCTTATAGATCTTCATTTTTAAGACGACTCGATCTAAATGAGCTTGACTCCAATTTGAGTGCTAGATGCGATCTTGACGCGCGAGCCCTTGAATCATCATGTGTTGCTCCAAAACTGGCTTTGAATTTTTGTTGAAGCTAATCACCTACTAAGATCTTGATCAATATCTGAAACTTATTAAACACAAGATCATTAGTAAATAAACCTTCATAAGTTAGTCATCATCAAAACTAAGGTGAAAGGCCTCTGGGCCAACAATCTCCCCCTTTTTGATGATGACAAAACTTATGAGGTTATATATGCATAGATTAAGAATAAGTTTTATAGAATCTCCCTCTTAACTTATGCATAGTAATAAAATATATAGATATTCAATGTATGCTCAAAATACCAATAAACAATAATAAAATATATGAAAATGAGAATCATAAAACATATTATATATACATATACACTTAATCAAACATGCATATATAATACCTAATCCTTCTCCTCCTTTTTGTCACTCATCAACAAAGGGGTGAAGAAAAACAAACAATACTAATAAACATATTTTGAAATAAAATTTTGATACCAATAAAAACAAACAATTGGAAGAAACCAATTGAAAGTGAAACAACATTTTTACCAATTCGATATCAATAGAAGGACATGATACGAATTGAAAGTAAAAACCAAATTTTTTTTAGGTAAATACTAAAATTATTTTACAATAAAGATATCAATTTGAGAATAATACCAATTTAAGATTATTGATACAAATATTAAAAATGTTAGCACATATTAAAATAAAATATTTTTTATCATAAAGAGTGGGAGTAAGATACCAATTGAAAATAAAACTAATTGAAAGATAAGACACGAATTTTTCTCCCCCTTTATGAAATACCAATAAAAATAATGCATAAACTTGTAAAGATGTTCATTATCATTAAGAACTAAATCAAGCTTAGCATGAAATCAATTTGTGCTAAAAATGTATGGACATTGTAAAATAAGCACAATCAAAATCATATATATGTATGTTTAGAGCAATATAATATCAATTGAGATCTGACGCATACATATATAAGAAAATAAATATAAGCATACAAAGAATGAAGTTTTCATTGAAATCATGTGTATAACTCATAATTACCACCCTATCATGCACATATTTGAAAGATATTCAAATAAGGGTATACAAGATATGGTCGCCCATCCAACCGCCCTTACATAGTAGGGTTTTCAAAAATAAAATTCGAAAATCATTTTAGCATAATTGAAAACTCTACCAATTAAGAATAACGAGACTAGTTTTATGATAATTTTGAAGACTAATACGAAGTCCTTCAAGTAAGGAATAAAATAAGTATTTATTCTATAATATATGAAAACTACATGAGAATCGACTCTTAAAAATTGATAAAGCTCGTATAGGCTCGTGAATCAAAACCATGAGTAAACAAAATGATGTAGAGTGGAAGAATCATGTAAGAAACATTTACATAGAAATAAGGCATTGAAGTTCATATGAAAATAAATAAATTTCTTAAACAAAATGAAATCATCAAAACTCAAGAAATTCTATTTTTATTAAAAACTAAACAAGCTTCAAGGTATATGTATGTTTTGTTGAAATTAAAAGTATACATACATATCCCAAACATAAATGAGTCCATATTAGTATTTTGCATGAAAGCAAATGACTCTAAGATATACATGTATATCTATTATTTATAGACAAAATTGACATATACATGAAGCTAAGCATATTTTTTATAAAAAACTTGTACAAAAATAGGAAAAACAAGTAAAGATGCAAAAATCATCAAAACAAGATTAAGTACATCTAATGGGTACAAATGAGCGATAAAGTACAAACATATAATAATCAAATGTGGCTCACTAGTTGTACAAGTATAAACACAAGTTTTAATAGAATTTACATCTAAACAAGTAATCAAAACATGAAGTGATAAAACATAAACAAACATGATCATTAGGGTAAATGCACATGCTATTAGAACTAGGATATACACAATAACTAAACTCTAGTTAGAACACAAAAATATGAATCCATATAAACATGAATGTATCTCAAAGACTATCCATGTATGTCACATGTCTAATTAATATTGATTTAACATAATGAGTATTAAAATATGACATGCTAAAAATCAATAATATAAAAGCATTTAAACAAAAATGGGAGTTAGAGAGAGTTACCAAATCCTAATCTTTAGGTCTCCAAACCATGGTGGTCCCTTCACCAAACATCCATGAAAGTGATGCTTCCATAAATTGATCTTTAGGCTCGGATCGCATCACTATCAAGGTACTGATACCCTCATATCAAGTGAGAGCCCACACCTACAACAAATAAAATAGGGGTGAATTTTGGTACCCACACTTTCTTGGGTCCATGGGGTTAGCACCTTTCCTAACCCAAACAAATTTATTTACAAAATTTGAATTATATATTTTATCATAACAAAACTTTGCAAGGCGGCCCGTACGTCCACAATGTGTACAAGTGTAAACATGAGCATACATGGAATCATGTGTGTGAGCATGATGAGCGTGTGTATGCCGTGAGGGTGTGCATGAATATGTGGAGTATGTTTCTTGTGAAACTTGGATTCCAATCTCTTGTGGTTCATGGCACAATGGCTCAAAGTAGAGCCCAAACAATGTATACTCTTCTTCAAAATACAAATATCATTTTCAATGATTGAAGAAGAAGTGGAGCATGCAACATATTTATCACTAAAAGATGAAGCAATGGGTGTATGACAAACATGAGAATCAAAAGTATTTTTCAATGAAACCTTTTCTTTTGAAATCAAATCTAATTCTTTGAAAATCAAAGCAATTTTATTTTTTAAAGAATCATTTTCTTTTAAAATAAATTCAAGTTTTGAAGACAAAATCTCATTTTTCTTCAAAACAACATCAAAATTATTTTTATTTTTCAAAAATTCATTTTCTTTCAAGGCAAGGTCAAGTTAAAATTTCAATGAGTCCCTTTCATTTGAAATCCAACCTTCTCTTGCAAAATCATATCAAGTTTAGAAAATAAATTTTTATTTTCTTCTTTTAATTCAAAACTTTTCTTTTTCAAAAGTTTATATTTATTTAACAAGTTTTCACAAAACAGGAAAAACTCTTCATTTAATGCATGTGCATCCAAATTATTTTCATCACATGAAGAACTAGTACTATCATCTAGTTGAGTGTCCGAAATTACCTCAAGGGAGCCATTCCCTTGGACCATGAAGTAAGTTTAGTCGGACCCATCTCCACTAGATTCCTTCTCCAAAACATGTGTCGTTTGTACCTTGGGAGAAGTCAATGTGTTCCACACTGTAAAAGCGGAATTACAAAGAAATCAAAGAAAGATCATCTTTACTAAGTGTGTGCCTAAGTGCCTCAAAGGTTTGTGCATTAGCCTCTATATGCTTGTTATTACCAAGATAAGATTTCTTGGTAGTGATAAGGTAAACATGCAATCCTAGGGCTTTAAGATATGCACTCATCTTGAACTTTCACATATAGATGTTGGAAATATCGTACATTGGAGGGGCAAGAAAATCTATGAGTGTATAAACTATATGTGTGCAAATGCAAATCTAGATTAGTAATCCAAATCACATTCTTAGGTGGTTAAACCGAATATTAGGAGCGTAGGCTCTAATACCAATTGAAAGTCACCTAGAGAGGGGTGAATAGGTGACAAGCTAATCTAATGCACAACAATATGGAATATAAAACTAATTTGCAAACATACAACGTGTAACCAAGAGCGCGTCCGAATTTCCCGTGAAGGTCTCTTGAGCTATTCCTCTAGATTCCTCTAGACTAAAAGTTGAGGTACTTTAAAAAGCTCTCTTGGTTGAACATAAGTGTGGGCACACACGAACTATATCTATCATATGAATATGAACAATGTAAAGCAATGAAAGATATGAAGAGAGATAGAGTTGAGAGATAGTGGATCAAATGCAAGCACAAAGATATGTTTCGAGGTTCGAGCCTCTACGTCCCCGCCTTCACACAAAGAATTTTCACTACGTCCACACAAGACCTTCCACAAAGGGACCTCCATCGAGGAATTATAACTCAACACTTGGAGTACACAACTCCTTTCTCAAATACAATCACCTCTATACAAGAGGGCTGGCACAAAGCCAAAGAAAAGAAAAAGTTTACAACTAGGTGATCCAATGATATCAAACTCTCTTAGTGATTTCAAAGGATCACAAATAATTTTTCTCACAAAAACAAGATCCTAAAGATAGAAATAGAATTGATAGCCCAAGTATGTGAGAAAATAAAGTATTTTAGAAAAGAAATAACAAAGAAAATACTTTGAAAAAACTTCTAAATAGATATGAAAATGAAGATTAAAACTAAATTCCCAAAGACTTGTTTTCTTTTGATTTTCTAAAAACTTTGAAACCAATAAAGATAAGAGAATTGGCACTAAAACTTCTTTTGAAAACTTTGTTAAAAAAACTTAAGAAGGTGAGAAAATTTTCTCTTAAAAATCTTAAGAGAAACAACCCCAAAGATCCATTTTTATAGGGGTCTGAAAAACAAGCCGTTTGGGTCCAAAATAGGTCAGAAATGATCTGTCTGTCGGTCGACCGGTTAATGGTCTGATTTCTGACAGTTGGGGTTACCGATCGACCGCCCCAGGCAATTTGCCAACGGTCGACCGTGTAAGATCACCTAGAGGGGGGGTGAATAGGTGATGGCTAATCTAAAGGTCACTTATGAACAAATAATGCGGAATTAAAACTAAGTTGACCAAATTAAAACTTCTTTTAATTAAACACTTAGGTATAACTCAAGAGTGTTGCCGAATTCCCCTTGCGAGGCTCTGGACAAGCTCCTCTAGATTCCCCTTGAATGGGTTGAGGTGCCGCGTTGGCTCTCTTGGTTGAATACTAGTGTTAACAACAATCCCAAGCAAGTATGTATATCAATTATGAGCACAAGGGAATATATCATGCATATATAGGATGAACACAATAAATTGAATGCAAGATATAAAATAGAGACAAAGAGAGAGAGAGGGAAGAGTAAGCAATCGCAAACACAAAGGGTTTGTTTCGAGGTTCGAGCACACTTGCTCTACATCCCCGCCTTCGACACACGAAGGATTTCCACTATGTAAGATCCCACCGGATCTCTCCTCGGTGCCGTACACCTACAAACCCTCGGACTCCCAAGTCCCGTACACACGCAAGTCCACCGACTCGCCGAGGCCGTACCTCTACCAATGAGTTCACAACCGAACTCCAACCACCAACAACGAGCACACTTGCCCGTTTCCTCAAATACAAAGAAAAGATCTCTTTGATGATCACAACACTTGATCACCTAAAGAGCACTCTCACTACAACACACCTATAGGAATATCTAGCAATGGATAGCTCAAGTGTGATGTGAGAAAATCAAGGAAAGAAAGCTATGGAGGAAGACTCAAGAATCACTTTTACACACTCAATAAAAACTCTTCCTTTTGATTGGAAGTATTTGCACTAAAATCTTGTAGAGAAACTCCTCTAAAAGTGTCTGAAAAACAGCTCAAGAAGTCTCCTAAATGTTCTATCTAAAACAGATGACAAAAACCCTTTATATAGGCTGCCCAGAAAAAGAGCCGTTGGGGTTCTGTCAGAGCTGGCGGTCGACCGCCGGTCGACCGGCCAACGGTCATTTTTCTGACCGTTGCAGCCACCGGTCGACTGGTGAGTCGACCGCTCTTCTGGAAAGAACTGTCGGTCGACCGGTCCGGTCGACTGGCATTTTCCAGAGAGCAACAGGTTTGGGTCGGTCGAGTATCGGTCGACTCCGGTCGACTGATACGCACATGCACAAAAAAATTGTGCATGTCGGTCGAGTGCCGGTCGACTGCCGGTCGACCGGTCACTGAGAAATTCTGAAAAATCAGAACTTCCAGGACCTGGAAAATTATGGAATTGGTTTTGGGTCTTGGATAAAATGTTTTGGTCTAGAAAGATCATAGAGTATGAGCATGTGTCATACTACTATCAAGGTAAAATACTTGGTAAAAATTCTTTTGATAAAAACCTAATTTTCCATGAAATGTTTTTCCAAACCTTGTTTTTCTTAAATCTTTATCAAATACAAAAACAAGATATTTTGAATTCATTTTTAAAGCATAGTGTGTATGGATATGATCCACTACACAATCATAAGAAATATCTATGTTTTTGACATAAAGCACTAATCATGATTTTGGTTTAAAGATATGAACTATGAAATACCAAAATCCAAGATAAATATTTTGTCTCAAAGAAAATCTTTGTTCTAAATAAAAATATTTTCTAAAAACAAAATCTTTTATGAAATCAATTAAATCAAGAGTTCTATCAAGAGTGTGTGTGTGTGATATAACTTGAGCAATCCACCAACTATCTATCCTTTACATTTTTACTAAAACAAACAAAAACAAATTCTATACCTAGACCCAAGTCTTCAACTTCTTGAAGTCTTCACTTGAAGGCTTCTCATCTTCTTGACTTGGTCCAAGCTTGATCCAAAAACTTCCTTGGATCACCACATGCAAGCTCCAAATCTTGTTCTTTTATCCTTTGTTGAGCTATGCACCTACTAAGATCTTGATCATGAATCTGTCACTAATTAAACACAAGATCATTAGTAACTATAACTACATGAGTTGATCATCATCAAAACTAGGGTGAAGGGCCTTTGGGCCAACAATCTCCCCCTTTTTGATGATGACAAAACTCATGGAGTTATATATGCATGGATTAAAGTAAAGCTTCAAAGAAGCTCCCCCTTAACTCATGCATACCAAATAAATAAAAGATATGTCAATAAAAGCACATGACATGTATGCAATGTAGGAGATGCAATCATATAAATCAAATCATAAATCAAATCTTTTGCTCCTAATTGCAAGACAACATATATGCATAAATACAAATCTTACTCCCCCTTAAGTAAGGAACCAAATACTTCTCCCCCTTAAGTAAGGAAATCATGAAATCATGCATATAAAATCACAAATTCTTCTCCCCCTTTTTGTCAATCATCAACAAAGGGTTCAAAGAAAAAATACATCAAACAAATTTTTCTCCCCCTTTTTGTCAAAAACAAAGAAATCAAGGAGGGATAAATACAAATCAATCAATAAAATTTATATGCGATATAAATTCATGAAGAGGAAGACGTTAAGTTAGCTTCCCGACACATATACATTACATGAAAGAGGGATGACAAGCCCTAATTCACATAACGTATAATATGTCATGCATAAGAGGAGATGTGAAGCTCCCCCTACACACGTATATCATATAAAGAAGAGTTGTCAATCTCCTCAATTTATAATATACTCAGCATGAATCTATATGTAAGAGAGATGTTAAGCTCTCCTTGCATATAGACAATACAAATCAAAAATTTTGAATTTTTCTTATGAAAACAAAATTTTGAAATATCTTAAAATACAATATTTTCTTTTAAGGTACCAAATGTAAAACAACCAAATTTTGAATTTTGATACCAATTATGAAATACAATGCATAAGCTTGAAGATAAATAAGATTTGAAGTAAGCTTAGCATTAACAACTTTGTGCTTAAAAATATAAGAGTCAATTTTAGCTAAAGCACAAGTACAAATCATATATATGTATGAAAAGAGTATATCAATTGAAGTAGATACATACATATATGAAAGAACAAAATATGAGTATATACAACAAGAGTCAAATTGATACCAATTGAAAATATCCAATGATACCAATTGAAAAGTAAGCATCATATAATCTACCATATGAAGAATTCGAACTAGTTAAATGAACTTGTTTTAAGAACTAGTACGAGATCCTTCCATCAAGGAATAAGTTAAAAAGTTTTTCATGAAAGATCAATGAAACACAAGGCACTAAAAAGCACTCTATCCAAAAAGTCCATATCAAAAAGAAGTGAGTGTGATAGTGTTATGTGAAACATGGTATCATGAAAATTAGCAATAAAACTCAATATTCCTTAAAATCATAAATTTTGAAAATACGAAAATCATCACAAATTTTAATATATGAAAATCATCAAAATTATATTTCATAGCATATGTATGTTTTGACAAGACATTAAGTATACATACATATCCCAAAATTCAATTGAGTCCTTATAAATAGATTTGCATGAAAAGCAAATGACTCAAGGGTTATCCATGTATATTTTAATGTTTTGGCAAAAGAAACTTATACATGAAATGAAATCACATGATCATAACATAAATCCAAATGGGAATACAAGTTTAAGAATGTAATGATCATCAACATAAGGCTATACTAGTACATCTAATAGGCACAAATAAGCATTCAAGCCAATCATATATAGATTTATTTGTGGTCCATAAGGTGTACAAGTATAAATCCAAGTGTTGACAAATACTAACATCTAAACTAATATTCAATACAATGAAGCATCAAAATTTTGAAATCACAAAAGAATTTATCCATAAAAATAGGATCATGTGCAATACTTGAAGAATAGATAACTAGTTTAAATGAATTTTTGACAAATTAGTTAAAGATCCTTCATAAATAAAAAATCATATGTTTTTCATGAATAATACTAAATACATAAAAGTTCAAGCACTCATATTCCATAAAGCTCCAAATTATATATTTTCTTAAAGATAGAGTGTTCAAAGGTTATGTAAATAGTGTCTACATGAAAATAGTCATTGAAGCCCAAAAACGATCATAAGTCAAATTTTTAACAACAAATCATGAAAAATCATTTTTCACTAAAATCAACAATTTTCATGGTATATGTATGGTTTATACAAATCTAACAATATGCATACATATCCCAAAAATAAAAGAGTCTATTAAATGTTTGCATGAAGGCAAGAGACTCACGGGTATACATGTATATTTATTGGATTTGAATTAAGCACCCATATACATGAAGTAAATCACTAAAATAGGTAAAACATGTATAAAAGAGAATCATCAAAACTAGTCTTATACATATGCATAAAGTGGATACAAATGAGCATGAAGTTCAATAATTTAAGAGTCAATTGTAATTCACTATTTGTATATGTATACATACAAGTTTGATATATTCTACATCTAAGCATGTAAATACCACATAAAGCACACATCAAACAAAATCATGAACATGCTATGAATGTATGAAATAAGTAAAAGCATGTATATAAAAATAGGAGTTAAGAAATTGTTACCAACTTCAAAGCTCCAAGCATGGTGGTCTTTTCCACCAAAATTTCCTTGATAGCAATGCATCTATAAGAGTGTCCATCATGTCCATTGCATTGGCTACCAAGGCACCAATCCTCTCACGTTTTGTGAGAGCCTCCACCTATATCAAAATCAAAGGGTGGGGGTTTTGGTACCCATGTTTTCTTGGGTCCTTTGGGGTTAGCATTGTTATAAGGAACCCAAAATCTATTATATTTAGCAAAATATAAATATGGTTTCTTATCAAAACAATATCTTGCTAGATGGCCTTTGCGACCGCAATGTGTACAAATGTACACCTTAGCATGATGCTTATGAGTGTGATTGTGATCGTGATGTGCACCATAAGCATGAGCATGATGAGTATGATGATGTGCATGAGCATGGGGAACTTGTTTCTTTTGAAACAAGGATTCCAACTTAGAATGATTGAATGCACATGTGCTCAAATTAGAGCTCAAATTATCTATCTTATTTTTCAAATTATTAATCTCACTAGTGGAGGCATGTAAAGCATGGTGAGATATATGATCAATTTTCTTTTTCTTTTTACAAACATCTTCTTTTTCTTTTTCACAAATCTTTCTTTTCAAAGTCTTGTTTTCTGAAAAACAACTTCTTTTTGAGTTTCCACCAAAATAATCTTTTCCTTCAAATAGTGTTCCCTTCACATAAATCATTTATTTTAGACATAAGGGAAACATTCTCATTTTTCAAATCATTATTTTCTTTTTCTAAACATGCAAGTTTATTTCTAAAAGAATTATTTTCTACATGCATGCAATCAAATTTCTTTTTCAAAATATTGTTATCTTTTCTAAGCATGCAATGTTATCTCTAAAAGAGTCATGTTCTACATGCATGCAAGCAATTTCCTTTTTCAAGTTTTTATTATTCCTTTTAAGCATGTCATATTTTTCAAGTATAAGATGACAAAAGGTAGTGAGCTCATCATATGACATGTTCTCATCATCGGATTCGGAATTTACCTCAAGGGGTCATCCCCTTGGACCATGTAGCACTTGTTGGAGGTGTCGCTTCCAACATCCGAATCGCTCCCCGCATAGTATTGTTCATTTTCGCCAAGGGAGATGAGGGTGTTCCATACTACAAAAGCCATATCAATATTAGCAACCCTACATAAATAATCATCATTTAGGGTGCTCTTTAAGGCATGTAGGGCTTTTGTATTAGCCTCAAGATTCTTACCATCTATACAATAAGCATTATTAGTAGTGGCAAGATATACATTATAACCTAGGGCTTTGAGGAATAATGACATCTTAACTTTCCAAATGTGGATGTTAAGAATATCAAAGGTGGGTGGTGACATAAAGTCCATGGTGAGGTGTGTGTGTACAACAAATATTGTGATTAGCCCAAATGTAGGATCTTTAACTCTTAGGTTGTTAGACCCTTATCAAGAGCACTAGCTCTGATACCAATTGTAAGATCACCTAGAGGGGGGGTGAATAGGTGATGGCTAATCTAAAGGTCACTTATGAACAAATAATGCGGAATTAAAACTAAGTTGACCAAATTAAAACTTCTTTTAATTAAACACTTAGGTATAACTCAAGAGTGTTGCCGAATTCCCCTTGCGAGGCTCTGGACAAGCTCCTCTAGATTCCCCTTGAATGGGTTGAGGTGCCGCGTTGGCTCTCTTGGTTGAATACTAGTGTTAACAACAATCCCAAGCAAGTATGTATATCAATTATGAGCACAAGGGAATATATCATGCATATATAGGATGAACACAATAAATTGAATGCAAGATATAAAATAGAGACAAAGAGAGAGAGAGGGAAGAGTAAGCAATCGCAAACACAAAGGGTTTGTTTCGAGGTTCGAGCACACTTGCTCTACATCCCCGCCTTCGACACACGAAGGATTTCCACTATGTAAGATCCCACCGGATCTCTCCTCGGTGCCGTACACCTACAAACCCTCGGACTCCCAAGTCCCGTACACACGCAAGTCCACCGACTCGCCGAGGCGTACCTCTACCAATGAGTTCACAACCGAACTCCAACCACCAACAACGAGCACACTTGCCCGTTTCCTCAAATACAAAGAAAAGATCTCTTTGATGATCACAACACTTGATCACCTAAAGAGCACTCTCACTACAACACACCTATAGGAATATCTAGCAATGGATAGCTCAAGTGTGATGTGAGAAAATCAAGGAAAGAAAGCTATGGAGGAAGACTCAAGAATCACTTTTACACACTCAATAAAAACTCTTCCTTTTGATTGGAAGTATTTGCACTAAAATCTTGTAGAGAAACTCCTCTAAAAGTGTCTGAAAAACAGCTCAAGAAGTCTCCTAAATGTTCTATCTAAAACAGATGACAAAAACCCTTTATATAGGCTGCCCAGAAAAAGAGCCGTTGGGGTTCTGTCAGAGCTGGCGGTCGACCGCCGGTCGACCGGCCAACGGTCATTTTTCTGACCGTTGCAGCCACCGGTCGACTGGTGAGTCGACCGCTCTTCTGGAAAGAACTGTCGGTCGACCGGTCCGGTCGACTGGCATTTTCCAGAGAGCAACAGGTTTGGGTCGGTCGAGTATCGGTCGACTCCGGTCGACTGATACGCACATGCACAAAAAAATTGTGCATGTCGGTCGAGTGCCGGTCGACTGCCGGTCGACCGGGTCACTGAGAAATTCTGAAAAATCAGAACTTCCAGGACCTGGAAAATTATGGAATTGGTTTTGGGTCTTGGATAAAATGTTTTGGTCTAGAAAGATCATAGAGTATGAGCATGTGTCATACTACTATCAAGGTAAAATACTTGGTAAAAATTCTTTTGATAAAAACCTAATTTTCCATGAAATGTTTTCCAAACCTTGTTTTTCTTAAATCTTTATCAAATACAAAAACAAGATATTTTGAATTCATTTTAAAGCATAGTGTGTATGGATATGATCCACTACACAATCATAAGAAATATCTATGTTTTTGACATAAAGCACTAATCATGATTTTGGTTTAAAGATATGAACTATGAAATACCAAAATCCAAGATAAATATTTTGTCTCAAAGAAAATCTTTGTTCTAAATAAAAATATTTTTCTAAAAACAAAATCTTTTATGAAATCAATTAAATCAAGAGTTCTATCAAGAGTGTGTGTGTGTGATATAACTTGAGCAATCCACCAACTATCTATCCTTTACATTTTTACTAAAACAAACAAAAACAAATTCTATACCTAGACCCAAGTCTTCAACTTCTTGAAGTCTTCACTTGAAGGCTTCTCATCTTCTTGACTTGGTCCAAGCTTGATCCAAAAACTTCCTTGGATCACCACATGCAAGCTCCAAATCTTGTTCTTTTATCCTTTGTTGAGCTATGCACCTACTAAGATCTTGATCATGAATCTGTCACTAATTAAACACAAGATCATTAGTAACTATAACTACATGAGTTGATCATCATCAAAACTAGGGTGAAGGGCCTTTGGGCAACAATCTCCCCCTTTTTGATGATGACAAAACTCATGGAGTTATATATGCATGGATTAAAGTAAAGCTTCAAAGAAGCTCCCCCTTAACTCATGCATACCAAATAAATAAAAGATATGTCAATAAAAGCACATGACATGTATGCAATGTAGGAGATGCAATCATATAAATCAAATCATAAATCAAATCTTTTGCTCCTAATTGCAAGACAACATATATGCATAAATACAAATCTTACTCCCCCTTAAGTAAGGAACCAAATACTTCTCCCCCTTAAGTAAGGAAATCATGAAATCATGCATATAAAATCACAAATTCTTCTCCCCCTTTTTGTCAATCATCAACAAAGGTTCAAAGAAAAAATACATCAAACAAATTTTTCTCCCCCTTTTTGTCAAAAACAAAGAAATCAAGGAGGGATAAATACAAATCAATCAATAAAATTTATATGCGATATAAATTCATGAAGAGGAAGACGTTAAGTTAGCTTCCCGACACATATACATTACATGAAAGAGGGATGACAAGCCCTAATTCACATAACGTATAATATGTCATGCATAAGAGGAGATGTGAAGCTCCCCCTACACACGTATATCATATAAAGAAGAGTTGTCAATCTCCTCAATTTATAATATACTCAGCATGAATCTATATGTAAGAGAGATGTTAAGCTCTCCTTGCATATAGACAATACAAATCAAAAATTTTGAATTTTTCTTATGAAAACAAAATTTTGAAATATCTTAAAATACAATATTTTCTTTTAAGGTACCAAATGTAAAACAACCAAATTTTGAATTTTGATACCAATTATGAAATACAATGCATAAGCTTGAAGATAAATAAGATTTGAAGTAAGCTTAGCATTAACAACTTTGTGCTTAAAAATATAAGAGTCAATTTTAGCTAAAGCACAAGTACAAATCATATATATGTATGAAAAGAGTATATCAATTGAAGTAGATACATACATATATGAAAGAACAAAATATGAGTATATACAACAAGAGTCAAATTGATACCAATTGAAAATATCCAATGATACCAATTGAAAAGTAAGCATCATATAATCTACCATATGAAGAATTCGAACTAGTTAAATGAACTTGTTTTAAGAACTAGTACGAGATCCTTCCATCAAGGAATAAGTTAAAAAGTTTTTCATGAAAGATCAATGAAACACAAGGCACTAAAAAGCACTCTATCCAAAAAGTCCATATCAAAAAGAAGTGAGTGTGATAGTGTTATGTGAAACATGGTATCATGAAAATTAGCAATAAAACTCATATTCCTTAAAATCATAAATTTTGAAAATACGAAAATCATCACAAATTTTAATATATGAAAATCATCAAAATTATATTTCATAGCATATGTATGTTTTGACAAGACATTAAGTATACATACATATCCCCAAAATTCAATTGAGTCCTTATAAATAGATTTGCATGAAAAGCAAATGACTCAAGGGTTATCCATGTATATTTTAATGTTTTGGCAAAAGAAACTTATACATGAAATGAAATCACATGATCATAACATAAATCCAAATGGGAATACAAGTTTAAGAATGTAATGATCATCAACATAAGGCTATACTAGTACATCTAATAGGCACAAATAAGCATTCAAGCCAATCATATATAGATTTATTTGTGGTCCATAAGGTGTACAAGTATAAATCCAAGTGTTGACAAATACTAACATCTAAACTAATATTCAATACAATGAAGCATCAAAATTTTGAAATCACAAAAGAATTTATCCATAAAAATAGGATCATGTGCAATACTTGAAGAATAGATAACTAGTTTAAATGAATTTTTGACAAATTAGTTAAAGATCCTTCATAAATAAAAAATCATATGTTTTTCATGAATAATACTAAATACATAAAAGTTCAAGCACTCATATTCCATAAAGCTCCAAATTATATATTTCTTAAAGATAGAGTGTTCAAAGGTTATGTAAATAGTGTCTACATGAAAATAGTCATTGAAGCCCAAAAACGATCATAAGTCAAATTTTTAACAACAAATCATGAAAAATCATTTTTCACTAAAATCAACAATTTTCATGGTATATGTATGGTTTATACAAATCTAACAATATGCATACATATCCCAAAAATAAAAGAGTCTATTAAATGTTTGCATGAAGGCAAGAGACTCACGGGTATACATGTATATTTATTGGATTTGAATTAAGCACCCATATACATGAAGTAAATCACTAAAATAGGTAAAACATGTATAAAAGAGAATCATCAAAACTAGTCTTATACATATGCATAAAGTGGATACAAATGAGCATGAAGTTCAATAATTTAAGAGTCAATTGTAATTCACTATTTGTATATGTATACATACAAGTTTGATATATTCTACATCTAAGCATGTAAATACCACATAAAGCACACATCAAACAAAATCATGAACATGCTATGAATGTATGAAATAAGTAAAAGCATGTATATAAAAATAGGAGTTAAGAAATTGTTACCAACTTCAAAGCTCCAAGCATGGTGGTCTTTTCCACCAAAATTTCCTTGATAGCAATGCATCTATAAGAGTGTCCATCATGTCCATTGCATTGGCTACCAAGGCACCAATCCTCTCACGTTTTGTGAGAGCCTCCACCTATATCAAAATCAAAGGGTGGGGGTTTTGGTACCCATGTTTTCTTGGGTCCTTTGGGGTTAGCATTGTTATAAGGAACCCAAAATCTATTATATTTAGCAAAATATAAATATGGTTTCTTATCAAAACAATATCTTGCTAGATGGCCTTTGCGACCGCAATGTGTACAAATGTACACCTTAGCATGATGCTTATGAGTGTGATTGTGATCGTGATGTGCACCATAAGCATGAGCATGATGAGTATGATGATGTGCATGAGCATGGGGAACTTGTTTCTTTTGAAACAAGGATTCCAACTTAGAATGATTGAATGCACATGTGCTCAAATTAGAGCTCAAATTATCTATCTTATTTTTCAAATTATTAATCTCACTAGTGGAGGCATGTAAAGCATGTGAGATATATGATCAATTTTTTTTTCTTTTTACAAACATCTTCTTTTTCTTTTCACAAATCTTTCTTTTCAAAGTCTTATTTTCTTGAAAAACAACTTCTTTTTGAGTTTCCACCAAAATAATCTTTTCCTTCAAATAGTGTTCCCTTCACATAAATCATTTATTTTAGACATAAGGGAAACATTCTCATTTTTCAAATCATTATTTTCTTTTTCTAAACATGCAAGTTTATTTCTAAAAGAATTATTTTCTACATGCATGCAATCAAATTTCTTTTTCAAAATATTGTTATCTTTTTCTAAGCATGCAATGTTATCTCTAAAAGAGTCATGTTCTACATGCATGCAAGCAATTTCCTTTTTCAAGTTTTTATTATTCCTTTTAAGCATGTCATATTTTTCAAGTATAAGATGACAAAGGTAGTGAGCTCATCATATGACATGTTCTCATCATCGGATTCGGAATTTACCTCAAGGGGGTCATCCCCTTGGACCATGTAGCACTTGTTGGAGGTGTCGCTTCCAACATCCGAATCGCTCCCCGCATAGTATTGTTCATTTCGCCAAGGGAGATGAGGGTGTTCCATACTACAAAAGCCATATCAATATTAGCAACCCTACATAAATAATCATCATTTAGGGTGCTCTTTAAGGCATGTAGGGCTTTTGTATTAGCCTCAAGATTCTTACCATCTATACAATAAGCATTATTAGTAGTGGCAAGATATACATTATAACCTAGGGCTTTGAGGAATAATGACATCTTAACTTTCCAAATGTGGATGTTAGAATATCAAAGGTGGGTGGTGACATAAAGTCCATGGTGAGGTGTGTGTGTACAACAAATATTGTGATTAGCCCAAATGTAGGATCTTTAACTCTTAGGTTGTTAGACCCTTATCAAGAGCACTAGCTCTGATACCAATTGTAAGATCACCTAGAGGGGGGGTGAATAGGTGATGGCTAATCTAAAGGTCACTTATGAACAAATAATGCGGAATTAAAACTAAGTTGACCAAATTAAAACTTCTTTTAATTAAACACTTAGGTATAACTCAAGAGTGTTGCCGAATTCCCCTTGCGAGGCTCTGGACAAGCTCCTCTAGATTCCCCTTGAATGGGTTGAGGTGCCGCGTTGGCTCTCTTGGTTGAATACTAGTGTTAACAACAATCCCAAGCAAGTATGTATATCAATTATGAGCACAAGGGAATATATCATGCATATATAGGATGAACACAATAAATTGAATGCAAGATATAAAATAGAGACAAAGAGAGAGAGAGGAAGAGTAAGCAATCGCAAACACAAAGGGTTTGTTTCGAGGTTCGAGCACACTTGCTCTACATCCCCGCCTTCGACACACGAAGGATTTCCACTATGTAAGATCCCACCGGATCTCTCCTCGGTGCCGTACACCTACAAACCCTCGGACTCCCAAGTCCCGTACACACGCAAGTCCACCGACTCGCCGAGGCCGTACCTCTACCAATGAGTTCACAACCGAACTCCAACCACCAACAACGAGCACACTTGCCCGTTTCCTCAAATACAAAGAAAAGATCTCTTTGATGATCACAACACTTGATCACCTAAAGAGCACTCTCACTACAACACACCTATAGGAATATCTAGCAATGGATAGCTCAAGTGTGATGTGAGAAAATCAAGGAAAGAAAGCTATGGAGGAAGACTCAAGAATCACTTTTACACACTCAATAAAAACTCTTCCTTTTGATTGGAAGTATTTGCACTAAAATCTTGTAGAGAAACTCCTCTAAAAGTGTCTGAAAAACAGCTCAAGAAGTCTCCTAAATGTTCTATCTAAAACAGATGACAAAAACCCTTTATATAGGCTGCCCAGAAAAAGAGCCGTTGGGGTTCTGTCAGAGCTGGCGGTCGACCGCCGGTCGACCGGCAACGGTCATTTTTCTGACCGTTGCAGCCACCGGTCGACTGGTGAGTCGACCGCTCTTCTGGAAAGAACTGTCGGTCGACCGGTCCGGTCGACTGGCATTTTCCAGAGAGCAACAGGTTTGGGTCGGTCGAGTATCGGTCGACTCCGGTCGACTGATACGCACATGCACAAAAAATTGTGCATGTCGGTCGAGTGCCGGTCGACTGCCGGTCGACCGGTCACTGAGAAATTCTGAAAAATCAGAACTTCCAGGACCTGGAAAATTATGGAATTGGTTTTGGGTCTTGGATAAAATGTTTTGGTCTAGAAAGATCATAGAGTATGAGCATGTGTCATACTACTATCAAGGTAAAATACTTGGTAAAAATTCTTTTGATAAAAACCTAATTTTCCATGAAATGTTTTTCCAAACCTTGTTTTTCTTAAATCTTTATCAAATACAAAAACAAGATATTTTGAATTCATTTTTAAAGCATAGTGTGTATGGATATGATCCACTACACAATCATAAGAAATATCTATGTTTTTGACATAAAGCACTAATCATGATTTGGTTTAAAGATATGAACTATGAAATACCAAAATCCAAGATAAATATTTTGTCTCAAAGAAAATCTTTGTTCTAAATAAAAATATTTTTCTAAAAACAAAATCTTTTATGAAATCAATTAAATCAAGAGTTCTATCAAGAGAGTGTGTGTGTGATATAACTTGAGCAATCCACCAACTATCTATCCTTTACATTTTTACTAAAACAAACAAAAACAAATTCTATACCTAGACCCAAGTCTTCAACTTCTTGAAGTCTTCACTTGAAGGCTTCTCATCTTCTTGACTTGGTCCAAGCTTGATCCAAAAACTTCCTTGGATCACCACATGCAAGCTCCAAATCTTGTTCTTTTATCCTTTGTTGAGCTATGCACCTACTAAGATCTTGATCATGAATCTGTCACTAATTAAACACAAGATCATTAGTAACTATAACTACATGAGTTGATCATCATCAAAACTAGGGTGAAGGGCCTTTGGGCCAACAGACCGCCCGATCGACTGAGGCCAGAACCAAAGGGCTGGTCGGTCGACCGGCCTATAGGCTAAGGCAGTGTGCACGTTGCTTGTGCACATCGGTCGATCGCTCGGTCGACTGCCAGAAGCCAAGGTGTGGGATATTAAAGGATTTAAAACTTAGTCTTTAAACATCCTATAAAATCCCATAAACATAAAATCCACACAAATCAGTTCAATGAAATACTTTGAAGTCTAAATATGTGTGTTCAAAAATCAACACATATGACAAACAAGTTGAACTATTTTTACGATATAGAAATTCAGCTTTAAACAAAAAACGGTATTTTGCAAAAATCAAACTTCTAATGAAAAATCGAATTTTTTCAAAACTTGTTCAAATATAAAAACAAGATATTTTAAATACTTATAAAGCATAGTGTGTATGGATATGATCCAATACACATATAAGATGTATATTTTTGATAATAAATCCAAAACTAAGTTTTGTAAAAATAAAACTTGAACCCATGAACTAGAATCATCAAATAAGTTTTTAGATAATATGAACTAAACAATATATATGGATGAATTCACTATACATATAAACTATGTAAAACTTGTTTTGATTCTATCTATTCAAGAAAACTAAAGATATGTTCTTAAAATTTTAAAATCGGTTAAACAAACCAAAAACTATTGAACTTGTGTGTGTGTGAATTTATGCATATCAAGACTAAGCTATCCTTACACAAGATCTAAAATAAAACAAAACTAAACAAATCGAGGTCTTCTTGTCGATCTTCATTTCAAGACGTCTCGATCCAAACTCGATCCAAATGAACTTGACTCCAATTTGAGTGCTAGATGCAATCTTGACGTGCGAGCACTTGAATCATCATATGTTAGCTCCAAAACTTGCTTTGAATCCTTTGTTGAAACTAATTACCTACTAAGATCTTGATCAATATCTGAAACTTATTAAATACAAGATCATTAGTAAACTAGTCTTCATAAGTTAGTCATCGTCAAAAATAAGGTGAAAGGCCTTTGGGAAAATAGTATGACGAGAGATACTATTGGCCGCGGGCTACCATTGTGAAAGAGTTGTCCAGTTTGTCAAGTTTCTAAAGGACAATCACAAAATACGGGTTTGTATACAAATTTACCTATTTCTTAAGATATTTGGGAAGATTTGAGCATGAATTTTGTGTTGGGACTTTCTCGCACGTAAAAAAGAGTGGGTTCTATCTTCGTTATGGTAGATAGATGTTTCAAGACGGCATACTTTATTCCTTACGCAAGACTTCTGATGCACTACACGTAACCAAGTTGTTCTTTCAAGAGATTGTAAGATTGCAATGGTGTGCCAAGTTTCATTGTTTCAGGTCGAGATGGCAAGTTCTTAGTTATTTTTGGGCTACCTTGTGGCTGAGATTTGATACATTATTGAAGTATAGTAGCACGACACAGTCTCAAATCGATGGACAAGCAGAAGTTGTCAACCGCACCTTAGGCAATTTACTATTAAGCATCTGTGGAGACAAACAAATAGCGTGGAATAAAACTTTGCCCCAAGTAGAGTTTGCATACAACAACACGATTCACAGTTCAACGGGTATGTCACTTCTGGCAATTATCTATGGGAGGGTACCTCATCATTCACTAGATTTAGCTAAATTGTCAGTTGGAGAGAAGTTTAGTCATGCAGCTTGCGCCATGGCCGAACAAGTTCTAGATGTACAAGAACATGTTCGATTGAAGTTGGAGAAATCTAATGTAAAGTATAAAGTGACAGCTTACAAGAAAAGTGAGATAAACTCCTTGAGGAAGGAGATATAGTGATGATGTACTTGTGAAGAGAAAGAATCACAGTCAGAGCATATAACAAGTTGAAACCAAAGAAATATAGACCGTTCAAGATCATAAAGAAGATTAGTGATAACGTGTATGTTGTGGATCTTCCAAGCGATATGACGATGTCTAAAACATTAATGTGACATATCTCTATGAATATCACTCTACCGAGCAACTATATCCAGATTATAACTCGAGGATGAGTTATTTTGAAGATGAGGGACTGATGTTAGAGATCAAGGCAGAAACAAGCTAACAGACCAAGACAGAGCCTAAGGTTAGCTTTCAGTTGACCGACAAACTCAGCTGTCGACGGACTGCCTGCAAGAGGCATTTCCTGAGAGTTGGAGTTTTACAGTCTGTCGACAGCTGACTTGTACTGGTCGACAGACTCTGGCTCGCCTTAACTAGCGGCCGATCGAGCCTTATCCAGCGGTCGACCGCTTGTGTTGTATCTGCGTATCCGATTCTAAACATCATTTAGTTTTCAATTCTGAATTGAAATCCAATTTATTTCGTTTTTCTTGTTTTATTGAGTTTTCTATAGATTAGTTTTTTTTCTTTATTTCTTATATAAAGTTATTGTATCTTTGGTTTTGGGGATTCAAGTTTAATCACCAATAAAAATTAATTTTGCTTTTCAATTGCTCGTGGATTAGAGGTACTCATCTTTTACTCGTGGTTCGAGTATTCTATCCTACCTAAAGATATTCTTCAAGGTTCGTTGGCTCTGAAACAAGATCTAAGCGGCGGTGTTCACTTCTTCGTTTGCATCATCCATCCAAAAATAAACATTTTAAAATATATATTCTCTTATGTTAAATAAGAAATTTCTAAGAATTGTGGTCCGCTATAGGGCTAATCTGTCTTATTTGAGGCAGAGACACACTTAATGAACTACACAAAATAATCTGCCAAATTTCATGTTCCCACTTCAATACTGAAAAATCAGAGTGAAAATGGACAAAATGAAGTCAAGGTGGACCGAATGAAGTTAAAGACGGTTAGAACAAAATAAGGTGGATAGAACAAAATTAAAGATGGACAATATAAAGTGACTACTTTTCAGTACATGGCCTATTTAAATGTGACATAAGTACACCCTATTGACATCACATCATTGCAACGGTCGATGTGAGACACTCAATGAAGAGCAATAATGACCTAAAAAATCAAGAATATAATTGAAGACCTTAACTGAATATAAAGTGTATCTAAGAGATTTTTTTGTAATGGAAAAATAGGTAAGAGCTGTTACAAACTCTAAAAAAAAGCTAAGGGCTTGTACACATTTCCCCTTACTTCCGTGTTTCCATTGAACTCTGCCACGAGACCGTATGCACTTACATCATAAAATGTCTAGAAGTTTGTCAAAGTTAGGCGTAAAGTTTACAGAGAGGAGATTATTATGAACGTCTCGCATGGTAACTTAAATCATGTTGATCTTTTCATCTGTCGTTTATTTTTTACACTAGCAAAATATTTTTATCCGCTACTAATACGCATTTGCCGAATTCGGTAATAATGCAAGAAGAGAGCTCGATATTTACCCTCACACCTCTTCTGGATTATATATTGAGTCGTGCTTCGGTGCTCTGAGAATCCCCTTTTTAAAATTATTTTTGTCCGAATAAACCAGATCAAGAAAAATAGAATCAGGGTATTCAGTTAGTTTCTATTCAACTCGCAATATCCTAACTTCAAGCACTTAGTGATCGAGGGTAATTGTACTGAATCTCTTAATAAATCTCTTATAAAAGAATACTAAAAAAAGGAAAATTATGGGGTTCAATCAATATCTTAGATTTTGACCACTCTCTTATGGCTTTAACTTTATCAAGATCAGCAAAATTCTTTGGGCAGATACAATGAAACCTGAGAACAACATTTGGTTTTGCATGAAAGAACATTTCTTAAGCTTTGCATACAACTTGTCAGCTGGAAGAGTCAAGAAAACCTTATGGAAGTGAGCTAATTATTCGTCCCTAATCTAATTGTAAATCAATATGTCATCAAAGTACACAACAAGAACTTATCTATAAAAACTGTAAGACACGCATCATTACTCTCATAAAAGTGCAAGGAGTATTAGGGGTTCAAAACGGCCTGGCCCGGCAGCCCACATGGAGCCGACCCCGGTTATCATGGGCCCGACCCGACTCCCCCGGGACTAGACCCGGCTCGGGCCTGCCCTCATCCACGGGGCGTGCTCGGGTGAAGCAAGTGGCCTACGCCCTGACTGGGCCTCCCCTCCTCCACCTTCCGCCTCCTCTCCTCCTCCTTCCGCCCCTCCACTGCCCTCCCCCTTTGCTGTCGCCTCCGCTTCTCGCTGCCCCCTCAAATGAAATGCCAAAAAGATATGTGAGTGCCCGAGTTCAAATCCAAAAACTTCTTAGTGAGAAGAGTGTGATAACTAACTACACCACATATATATTTGGAATACTGTGAATAGAAAATCCATTTTAACAAATCTATTTTTTTAGATTTAAACAAATACATTTTAAAGAGCCTTCCCGGCCCGGTTTGGGCCTGGCCCAGTCCTGGTGGGACTGTGGGCCGAGACCAAGTCTCCCAAAGGGGACCGGGCCTAAGCCAGGTCGTCCGTTTTTTCAGCACGGGTCCGGGTTTGGTCTGACTGGTTTGAGATCGAGCCGAGCCAGAGCGGCCCGTCACACCCTAAGGAGTATTAGACGTTTTAAAAGGCATTACTAACCGCTTATAAAGCCCATTTCATCTCTTAAAGTCTGTTTTTCATTCATCTCCACGGCAAATTCTAATTTGATGGTATCCACTATGCCAATCAATCTTAGAAAACCATTTAACATTAGAAAGCTCACCTCACATATCCAGAAAAACATATATAGTACATTTATAGCTGAAGATATTGCAATATTTTCTACAGATAAAAAAAACTTTGGTTCTGTTAAATGAGAATTTATCACCAAGCCCACAGCAAATGAGAAGAATTGGAAAAGAATTACAGTTTATCTAATGGGAAAAAAAAAAAAAATGACATCAACCTTTCATGAACTTGAAAGGTATCAAAACAGAGCATCCCCCAACCAGCCCCAAAACCCCCCATTCCATCTTGTCAAACTTGCAAGCAAGAAAATCAAAAATCAAATGCCTCGGCTGAACCAGCTTCTCCTCTTCCCCAACCCTAATCGTCAAACCGTAGCCCTGATCCTCC
The DNA here is from genome assembly GCA_038442645.1 of Agave tequilana. Classification (NCBI taxonomy): domain Eukaryota; kingdom Viridiplantae; phylum Streptophyta; class Magnoliopsida; order Asparagales; family Asparagaceae; genus Agave; species Agave tequilana. The sequence goes on from JAVJIF010013740.1 coordinate 52,691, forward strand.
TCACCTCCCTCCTCTGCCTCCTCTCCTACCTCCTCGGCATCTACTCCAACTCCCTCCCCTCCATCCCTCCCCTCCCCTCCTCCCCCAACTGCAACCACTTCCTCTCACTTCCCCCCACTTCCTCCTCCTCCTCCTCATCGGAACTCCACTTCCTCCCCTCCGCTCCGCCGAGTCCGCCCTCCCCCCCATCCCCCCCTCTCTCCCCCCGCTCCCCTTCTGCGCCCCCAACTTCACCGACTACTCCCCCTGCCACGACCCCAGCCGCGAGCGCCTCTTCTCTACAGAGAACTTCGGCCACCGCCAGCGCCACTGCCCCCCTCTCGAGGAGAAGCCCAGATGCAGGGTCCCCAAACCTGAGGGGTACCGGAGCAAGGTGCCCTGGCCGGAGAGCAAAGGGAGGGTCTGGTTCGCCAATGTGCCCTACAAGACGCTGATCGAGGCCAAGAAGGACCAGAACTGGGTCAGGCTCGAGGGGGACTCCCTGGTTTTTCCCGGCGGGGGCACCAGTTTCCCCCATGGAGTCAGGCAGTACGCGGAGGAGCTGGCCAGGCTGGTGCCGTTGAGGAACGGGGTCATCAGGACGGTTCTTGATATCGGGTGCGGGGTGAGTGTGGTTTTGTGATTATAGATCAATGTTATGAGTAGATTATGCATGAAGTGGAATTTAAGTTATCCCCGATGACAGTCTTATCTTGTAGCTTAGTTAGATCTCAAAATCTTGTGCTAGCACTTGACATTTGAACATAACATGATTTTTTTTTGGTGAGTAACTCAAAAAAATACATGATTTGGTGATATCCTCTACTTCTCAGGTGAATCTTGCGGGTTCATTATCTGCCCATTATTGTTTATGGAAATATGTTTTGTTTGCGGAAAAGCTTTCCTTGGCTCCAGTTTTGTGGTTAGGCACATTAGTATTCTTGATCTTCTCCTTCTTGGGGAAAACTCCCATATTGAGATATAGTGAATGATCTACCTGGCCTTAGCATCATCTTCCGCATCAGTGGTGTAATCTTTCAAATGCTTAAGCGCCTTTGGCAATAAATTATGGCCCCCATTTAGTAAAAACAAGAGAGACAGCGAGAGTTAGATGCTAACTCTTGCAAAACGACGTAAAATTTTGTTGTAATGATGAGCCCAAGAGTTAACTTTTGAAGCACTCAATAACACCACTTACCACCCCTCAAAACTACCAATTTGGAGAGTTGCTAACTCTTCTAAAAGGTGGAATTACCCCCCCCCCCCTACAAAAGTTCTCATTCATACATCTATTATCTTCTCAGACAGCTAACAAAAACTAAATAGTAAGGCCATTTTTGGTGATGGGAGTTAGCAAGACTCTTGCCAAACAGTCAAAAATTACCACTAGTTAGCCTATAACCATTACTTGGTCATGAAGGGCAAAGTTATTTTTTAGAAAATATACATGCATTTAGGCCCCATACTTTTTGAAGAGAACTTGGTGCTAGCAATTCCACCTATGGAGAGGAATTCCCAACTCTCGATAACTTTTGATATGGGGTGATGTAACCTCTTGACTCTTGCCAACTCTATCTTTTGTCAAACACAGCGTAAAACTCATAACTCCTATACCTACACCCAATTGCCAAATAGGGCTTTAGACTTCTCTCAAAATCCATGTCCGATGCAACACGCACCTCTATCATCAAGCCATGTCCATGTCTATATTGGACACATATAGTTCGAGACCTTTCTCATGATGTCACTATTGTTTCTTATGTGCTGTCTTGGAATTTCTTGTGCGTTATGTCCTTGTCCCTTCTTCTCCCATTTAAGCTACTTACATCTCATCTAGAGTCTCCCTTGTTGGTGAACAAATTTTGATGACAGGTAAAGAGTCTCCCCATGATCCATGTACCATGCCAAATCTGTTTTGCATGTGTGCCTGCCAGTATGTCGCTTCAGTTTGATTTTTAACAGAATGCTTGATGACTGTTGTATTCTTTGCATTCATGTTTACTCGCACATCACAGCATCAGTGGCTATATTTGTCAGTCACTTGTATGACTTTAGCCAGAGTATTGTCTATCTGTCTATGTCTATAAATACCTTTGCTTTCTTTGCTAACATTGTTCTTGCAAAATCTATTAAGATTCTTGGAAATAGCAGTAATGTAACTCTGTGTGCGCGCGCGCGCCAAGCGCTTTTGTGTGTGTGTGTGTGTGTGTGTTTGTAGCATGTAGACTTGTTGTCTAACCTTTACATGGTTGTAAGATAACACTCCCATTTAGTACCTAGGATTCTTACACCTTGTACTTCTTTTCCTTCCGAGAATGATGGTTCATGCAGGATTACGGTGCGCAATAAAGAGGAAGAAAGAAATCCACGGAGAATAGTAGGCTGCTAGCAAAAGCTAGCAATTGGATACGGGAGAGAATTTCATCTTTCTTGAGTCTTGCAGTATTCCTCATTATATCTGGACTGATGGAGATATATTTCTGCTTATCGACAAAAATTAAAGGAACTTGAATGCATTCTGGTGGAACTTTGCACTAAATATGTTACTGTATTTCCTTTAGTACAGATAAATTCTAAAGGATCTGTAATTTACTTTTATGAGCATGGGAAATAGTTTAGCATGGGTTGTACCCTAGGATCTTGTTAGTTTGATTCTTCTTCTTTCTTCCTTTCTTTCTTTTTAACCTATTATGTTATGTCTGTTTAAATCTTTTTATCATCAATTGATTTCTAGCAGGTTGCAAGCTTCGGTGGTCATCTTCTGGACTATGATGTGTTGACGATGTCCGTTGCACCAAGAGACATACATGAAGCTCAAGTACAGTTTGCCCTTGAACGTGGAGTGCCGGCTATGCTGGGAGTTCTTAGCAGTTTCAGGCTACCATATCCATCTAGGTCCTTTGACATGGGTCACTGTGCTCGATGTCTGATCAAGTGGTCTGGTTTTGGTATATACAACACTTCCACTTTCCGAAAAAAGATTAGGAGTTTGAAGGGAAAAGTATTAGTATACCAGAGGGATAGAAATCAGATTTTATTTACATCACTATGTCCCATATTCAAATTTTATTGAAAATTGAAATCTCTAGACTTTTTTCCCCTGTATGGACCGTCATTTTTTGTTGGACAAATCCTTCAAATATATCATGCTCTTCCTGACATATATGGAAAGACTAGTATGAACTATGAAGCATCATGTACCCATTTTTATTAAAATATACTATCATTGTGGTATGCACATGAAACAAATGCTTATTTAGGTGATGTATCTAAGTTTCAATCCGAAGAAAATGGAAAAAGCATTTTTATACAGTAATCATTAATAAAAAAAAAGTAGAACAATGTGCAGGTTGCCTAACCTTTAATTTAGTGCTGCATGCTTATTGGTGTTACCTCCTGACAGGTATGATATATATATATGCATGCCAGTGATGGAATACGTGTCCTTTATATGTTGAAAGGCTGAAGGCTTTTTTGCTGGTTGGTTAATGAGATGTTTGTATAAAATTGATGTTTAGAACCATCTTTATTTTATGAAAATTTTGGAATCAGTTTATGGAATTCTGTGGTGAAGCTGTTATTTTCTAATCCATAAACTGTATGTTAGGTGGGAGGTATCTGTTGGAAATTGATAGAGTTCTTCGACCTGGTGGCTATTGGGTCTTGTCTGGGCCACCAATTAATTGGAAATACATGTACAAGGGTTGGAAGAGGACACCTGAGGACTTAGAAGCAGAGCAGAAAAATATAGAAGATCTCGCTAAAAAACTTTGTTGGAAAAAAGTTGTTGAGAAGGGCATATTTGCTGTATGGAGAAAACCTACGAATCACATTCACTGTGCTAAGAAGTCTAAGGCTTTGAATTCTCCTCCTTTTTGTGATGGAGCAGATCCAGATGCTGCTTGGTGAGCAGCTGTGTTCCCTATATTCTTTACCCTTTGGTATTTTTAAGTTTGACATTACTTCTTGGTTTATTGTCTCGTTTGTGATAAGATGGTTCAGTCTTACACCAGATCATGATCTTCAATACTATGAATAGTTTTGCCAAGTGAGTCTGTTTTTAATGCATCTGCAATCATATTTATAAGAGAAAAATTAATGAAACAATTGCTGGCTTTGTTGGTTATCTCTAACTTTGCATGAGATATCATTTTTTCGTCTCTAGTCCATAATCATTGTTCCCATATTCCTGATGCATTTGGAGTGCATCATTCGTCGAGACTAGGAAGTCGAATAGGCAATGGCTTATACTCCAAAATATCTTGCATCAGGTAGTAGTAATTGCAAAATTGATGTTGACAAAGAGAATAAATTTACTTGATCTATGTTTCATAATTTGTCAAAATATAATATGATAGATGTTCTAAGTTTGTGTTTACATGTGCCTGTTTATTTATATATGTAGACCGGGTCGCTCTTGTTCAGATTTGAGTTCAGTTCCTTCCAATGAAATTTTTATCACAGGCCATTTAGCTGAAAGCCAATAAATGTTTTGATCTATAACATTTAAAATCTATCGAAAAGTAACTCCAAAATGGCCTTTTAACTTTTTCTATTATTCCTCTGTCATGGATTTAAAGCATGATTTCAAACACCGTCCAATTCTGATACTAGATTTTAACCATGATATAGAGTGAATAATTTAATGAGATAAATGTTTTGGATCCAATTTTAATTTATGTATTTTAAGTCACATAGATCATGATCTGTGGAAAGGTTTTATAATTTGCACTTGATTATTATTTTATATGCATTTTAAATCATGTAGATCGTGATCAGCATAAATATTTTGTTTATCTGTATTCTGGATTCTTATTTATTGCAAACTCTACTTGTCCACATCTCTGTCTACATGCAAACTGATAATATGAGCTGATAGACAACTTGGATGCTCTATTATGTTTATAATAGTCTGTAGGATCTAAAACTTGAATATGTCAAATATAAAACGCCTTGGGTGGTTTCAACTGATGCTTCAGAGATTGCCAAATTAAATGATTGACTGACATTTATTGTTTGTAACTATCCCAAAAAGTTGAATTTTGATTCACATGTTTCAGGTCATGTTTGATCATGATGAATGGTATGGAGCGTGCTCGCGCGCGCGTATGCGTCTCTCTCTCTCTCTCTCTCTCTCTCTCTCTCTCTCTCTCTCTCTCTCTCTCACACACGCGCGCGTGTGCGCGCGCACCAGTACACAGATTCGACATTTCTTTCGAGTTTTATGGGTCACTTTCTCATAACAAATGTTAGTGTGCCTTTGTCTTACTCATGTATTTGGTTTCATAGAGGTAATGGTACATAAATAGCGTGATGTAAATTGAAAATGATTGTATATTATTGTAGAATTTTAACCTCTCGTTTATCACATGGTGATACACTTATTTCCAATTTCATTTTCTGTATGTCTCATATGATGATTTTATTAGCCTGCCTAGATAATGATTTAGTACATCAATGACAGGTATGAGAAGATTGAGAGCTGCATAACTCCTCTTCCAAAGGTGGAAACAATTGATGAAATAGCAGGTGGTAATCTTGTAAAGTGGCCTAAAGGCTACGTGCTGTCCCACCAAGAATATCTGGTGGGAGCATAAAAGGAATAACTGCTGAGACCGTTGATCACGACAATCAAATATGGGACAAAAGAGTATCCAACTATGGTATTTATATCAGTTTGGGTCAAGCGGGTAAATACAGAAATGTTATGGACATGAATGCTGGCTTAGGAGGTTTTGCTGCGGCAATGTCCAAGTATCCGGCTTGGGTTATGAATGTGGTTCCAGCGAAGTTGGCCAATAACACTCTAGGCATCATCTATGAGCGTGGTCTTATTGGAACATACATGGACTGGTATGTTATATGTTTTTCCCACGAGCAATTCTTCCTTGTTGACTCACTTCATACATATTTTTTTTTGGAGAGAAATATGCTAAGTTCCCCCCCTACTAAATACAAGATTATCCACATCATGATAAAAACCAAATATGAGGCATTCCTTACACCCTCCCTCACCAACCCACCAACCCACCACTCCCACACGCACACAAACACCCCAACCAAAACTGCCACCACAAGGGCTGGCAAATACACCTTCTCTTTTGTTTTCATTCGCTTGTATTGACCTTTTCCCGCTTTGTGCCAGGACTTGCCATGTTTTTCGCTATCCAGGAAGATTCTTGTGACATTTAAACTTTTTTAAATATAAATATTCAAAGTTGGCATCATTAAAGCATTAGGAAAATAATGTTATTTAATTGGTTTAGTTAGCTTTCTATGATTTTACTCTATGTATAGATCTTAGAAAGAGGCTCAAGTGGTTAGCCCTCTTATAATAGAAAGGCAACTGTACACCCTCAATTAGGATTGGTCTAGGAGAATACAAATTGTCCTAATAGAACTAAGAGAATACAAAATAATAGAAAAACCCTATTATAGAAATATATTATATTTATTCTACTTTAATAGCGCCTATGCATTATATTACGCACGTTGATGTTCAAGGAGCATTCTATGATTTTATTGTGGTTTGATGAACCCATTTTACAACATTATAAAAATTAAACTTTCTGAGAATAATGTTCCAAGAGACGGTTAACCGCAGGTGTGAAGCCTTTTCTACTTACCCTCGAACATACGATCTGATACATTCTCACGGGATATTCAGCATGTACGTGGAAAAGTAAGTTATATACTTCGTGCACTCTATTCTGGTAGATAATGTGCTTACTCTACAGCCTCTTGCTCGAACACCTGCCATGTGCATACTCTACAGCCCTTTGCTTGAACACCTGCCAACTTATGTATAAATTTTTTTTCTGATGGACAAGCTGATCATTTTCGTCTGCTTTAACTTCATACAGTTAAGTTGCTAAAAAATGCCAACCCTGAAACCAGGTGGTTAATTCATCATTATAGTTTGTCTATAGGTAAAATATTGGACAATTTGGAGACCTGTATAATAGAATGCAACAATCTAAAAGCAATTAATGAGTTCAATTATATAACCCTACTTTGGAGATCTGACTTACATTGACTATGAAATACACAGTTTGAGTAGTTGTTTAGACTATCTAATTGCTGTCATAGCTTTTAAAATGGATGTGCGAGCAAAATAGGAAAACTCGATCACAAAAAGTATAGATGCTTTATACAAGCTTGGCCATGTTATGTAAAAAGACTCATCAGACCCATTGGTGAGTCCCAGATCCAGATTCCAGAAGCACCATTCATTTGAGAAACAAAGTGTTACCTTTCATTCACCAGCCACAATACATTCAATAGTAGGAAAATAACACAAAATAGGTTGGAAACTTGGGATTCTATTGCATTAATCTGGAAGGAAAGCTTCATTACAAGGAAAACTTCTATCTATTAAGTAGAAACGTAACCAACTAGCAAGCTACCATTTTTGAAAGGAAAATAACATTACGATCTTTAGCTAGGATTTCTCGCTCTTCTGGTTGCCTTAAATAGAGCTCTGCTCACTGTTTTTGCGCTCACTGTCCTAATTCACGTGCTCAGCCCATGTCTTGCTCAAGTGGTCTTCAGACTCGACTGGTGCACCTATTGGATTAGACAGCTCAGGGCTTGTGGTTGCATCAACTTCTTCCCTCCCCGAAATCGACCTTGCCTCAAGGCCGAAGGGAAGCTATGAACCCCAGATCCCACTAAGATTCCCAAGTAGCCGAAACAACATCAGAGTTCTTCCTATGCACTAAAAATCTCATTGACAACTGTGTTGTTGTGCTGAACATGCGACGATCGAGAATGAGCTCTGGTTCCTTAATAATACTGGAATCCTCGACGGGAAGGTGAGAAGAGTTTGGGATGAGAGGCCCGACATGTTGTTGTAGTTGATTGACAAAAAAAACGGGGTGGATACTGCTGGGCCCTAGAGGGGGGGGGGAGTTGAATAGGGTCTAAGTGAAAATTTACAACAATTAAATACAATTTTATGCACTTGAAGTACCGGTAGGATCCCAGTTTTGACTGATAGGATCATTGATAGGATCAACAATAATAAAATTAGCTCAAGTATAGAATTTTGCTGGCAAGATTAGCTGGTAGGATCAATCAACAGTATAATGATAAATCCAACATAATTAAATAATTAATGGAGCAATAATAAATAAGTGTAGAGAGCAAGAGAAAGAGGAACACAGTAATTTTAGGGTGATTTGGAAAATCTCCCTACATCCACCACCTAGAGGCCTCCTATTTAGGATTTCAAACTTACTATTAGCTTTTCCCCGAAGCAAGAATTACACCGTTAAGACTCCCCAAACTTAGACTTTTACTCTTCTCTCTGAAGAGATTTACAACCGGCAAGACTCTCTCTGAGCTTCTCCTCTTCACCAAGAGGGAACATAACTTCACAAGATAATTTTGTTCTCTAAAACAATAGTGAGAACCAAGTTAGCACAATAATCAAGTCAAATAAAATACACAATAGAGGCTCTATGTAATTAAAGAGTAATGGAAATTATCTTTAATAAATTGGCACAATTTAGATAGAAAGAATTAAATGAAGAGATTCAGAAATGATAGAGAATTTAGAACTCTTGAGTCTCGTAATCACTAGAGAATAAAATGAAGTGATTGAAGAAGCTTGGTGAAGATTATAAATGCTCGATAACTCCTTTTGATTGAAAATTTAATCTATGTATCAACTGATTTTGAATTTGAAAATTCTAGCTCAAAATTGACACAATAGTATAGAGAATTTAGTAAGGAGAATGTAAATGGTAGAAAACTTAAAATCCAAAATTCTTCAATAAGAAAGTGTAGAATGAGAAGTGGTTGATGAGGATTGATGAAGAAATTAAAGCTCGATCACTTCTTGAGTAGAGAAGTCGGTTGGAAGATTGAAGAAATTCTCCGCACAATATCTTTTCTCGCAAGAGGAATTTGAAAGTTAAAGCTCTTTGAATGATTTTCAGAAATATTTCTTAGTTGTATCTATAATTCCTTACCTGCACTGTTGATGCATATCAACAATTATAGAATAACAAATAGAGAGAAAAAATGACCGTTTAGGGAAAGATGAAATTTCTTCCGTTGGGCACTAAATGCAGCATTAGAAAGGAAGATATATTGTCTGAAAAAATCTGGACATTAAATGCTTGCTGTGGTTGAGAAAAAGAGGGAGAGAGGAGAAAGAACTCTTGTAGTGGGAGAAAAAAGAGACTTTTCTCTCTAATAATAAAACACCACTTGTGTACTATAGCAGATGGTGAAATGAGTCAAGCGGACACATTTGTGGGCTGATGGTGCGGCTACAGAGAGAAAAGGAGAGGTGTAGGGTACTATGGCAGCTGGGGAGTGGACACATTTCATTTCAAAAGTACAACCCACTATCTCTCAAACAATCCAATCAATTATGCAACTGGGGTGAAGTGATAGCACTCATAGTACAACCCATGTGAGAGGTGTCTAGTCAACAATTCAAAAATTCTTGTTACTTGTTAGGCTGAGAATGAGACAAACATCTGCTTTAGTGATGCGAGTGTGATTGAAAATTTAGTTAACTCTTTTACTCAGCTGGTAGGATAGTAGGAATATTAGTGGTAGGATAGTAGAAAGAGAAATTTTTTATGTGAATTTCTACATATGCTGAACCTAAAGATAATTAATATTACTCTTTGATTACTTACATAATTTCTATTGATTGTTGAAAGTGCAGCTTAATTTTCTATTGCTCCAATTAGCTCTTGCATAACTTGATGTATCTTGCCTTGACTTAATAGTGTGGAGCTTGATTTTCTTTACTCGAACGATTCTTGTGGCTTGATATAACTTTGATATACTTTGTAATTTTAGAGCTTGATGTCTTTTCATCCTCCATCTTGATATAACAATATTGCTTGATCCATCTAATCTCCTTTTTTGTCTTATCTTGTAATAAAACAAACACTACTAACCAATCTCATTAATAGCTTAATTTATAGATTAATACATTATCAAAATTCTTGGAATTAAAATTTCTCCTTTTTTGATGATGACAACCTATAAATTGATTGGATAAACAAATAGTACTAAATAGGGAAATCAAAAAGCAATTTTACCATTATTCTTGAAAAGCCACCCTACTTGCCTTAGTGCTGGAGACGTTTAGAGAGCAAAGCTTCCCTTATTTAAATTAATACATGTATCATATTTATCCCACTGGCACAAGTGCACATGATCCCAAAATTTTCAATTTTGCTCAAAGTATTATAAGATACATATATGTGCACATATCCAACTCACATATTAAGCAAGCACAAGTATATGAGTGAATACTACTCAAAATCTCACAAAAGTATCTGTTCTTATTACTATAAAGGGGATCCAAGCACAGTATTGAAGTACTTGTTTCTTATTAGTGTGCGTGTGTGCATGTTCAACATAGATAATGTATTTGTGTATATGCACGTACCAGAATCATATGTATCAGTGTGCGTGCATATATCAAGAATGTATCAATGTGCATGTATATATAAAAAAAATCTACCAAAGAGGGCATGTGCAGCTTGATAAAATAGTACTAAAACCAGAATACATAAAATAGAACCAAAAAATTTTCAGTATCAGAAAACAGAGCGAGAATTCTGTGCATCTGAAGTTTATCAGTTTTAGAAAACAGAACCAGAATTCAATTATGCGCATGTGCAGTTAGAGAAAATGTGAAACATAACTTGAATCTGCTTTACTTTGTAAAAAAATCTGTTGAATTCAATTCAAAGTTAATTATATACCAATTCAAACCAATCATATAGCCAATCAATATTACTCTCGCCCTTTGACATTAGCAAAACCAATCAGAAACCAGATCTTTAGTGCTAGTGCATGTATAGAATTAACGAATATACACAAACTCATTGACATAATAGATAATGAACTCATATTGGATAAAAAAAATATAGTTTAGAGTTCAACATCATCAAGGAGTAGCATGTAGAATATAAGCAAAGATCAAAAAATTGAAGAAATTGAAGATCAATGTTCATGCTATATATTCAAAATACTATCAATTAGACAATTTAATAAGCCAATATGCCATATTGTCCAACTACATGACCTGTTAATATGAAAATATATCAAGAACCAAGTGTGAAAAAGCATAAATGCAAATGACCCTATGTTGAAATCAGTTATTTCCATCACAAATAATATATATCAAAATAAATTATATATCAGCTTAAATATCAAAATATTTGCGCAATAATTTACCAAATAAACTTTCAACTTTGTACATGATAACATGTGAAAAAGCATGCACAAGTATATATATTAACACGTAGAAGTGCATTCATAATAAAATATCAGTTATATCAAGGCACAATCTGATATAATAGCAACATAAACAATTAGTATATAATAAAACAAGGTCTAATAGGCTAGCTGGCATGAATAGATGTTATCTCCCATCAGGTACATAAGCATATCTACACAACAAAAGAATATCTACTCAAGTTGAGGCATATACTTTGCATATTCAAGTTGTATTTAAGCCTAAGAAAAATCATCGTCAAGATATATAAAATGAATAGATACATGAGAAGCTCATCATATATATGACTATGAATGATATATTTTTATGTAAAAGTATACTCAATATACTATGGAAATATCAATTATCAAGTCATAGCAAGGAAATATAGAGTGCCAAACTTAAAACATATTGTGTATGAATATAAAAGCATAAATAATGATTCCAATATACACAATTGCTTTTATAAGTTTTTGTTCGCATAAAATCAATTGTCGTTAAATCCGTAAAAATGATACAAATTAAAAATTAAAACCAACTGCTGCAAGCGAGTATAATAGTAAGTGCAAGTTGAATTCACGGAGCGATTTTGTTGCTAAACTTGATTAAGGATAGTTAAAAAGAAAGATGAATGATTTTTTATTTTTATTTTTTTAATTAAAATAACTAAGTTGATTCTAAATCAGTCTAGGTAAAATAGAAAATTAATGTCTAAAGAATATCTCCTAGGCATAAACTATCTCCTAATTGCTACTAATCCCTAGAGTTATAACCTATCTCTGATCTAGAACTAAGCATAAATTATCTCCAATCAGCTAGCAATCACTAGAGGTACAGTTGTATCTCAATATCAATAAATTAAAACATTAAGAATATAAATCCAATCATAAAAAAGTACTAGTTAAACACAATCATATCACGCATGTATCATCATAACCCAAGAATGAAAGTTTAGTTGCTCATGAGGGGAATAATCATCTTATTGGAATATAATTGAGTAATACAAATGAGATTACAATGAAGAAAAAGATAAAGAGAGAGAGAGAGAGAGCTTGATAACCCCGTAAGCTACCTCTCCTTCTCTGGCTCGCAACAACGATCTTCTCTGATGCAGACGTGGGAACGACGCCGCAAGAGCTCCTGCTTGGTTCTAATCTGGTTATGATCTCAACTGTGATCTCTAACTCTGATCTGCTGCTCCTCTGCTTGCTGATCTGAATTGCGATCTCCCCCTTTTGCAGGCGTGGCATGGCTCTTTTATGGCCTGCAGTTGCTAGAGTTTTGCTGAATTCGATTAGAATTTCATTCTCATCTCTTCACTATTTTGAATCTCACAAAATTAATCCATATCTATTTGCTTTTCGTTATTTGAACTCTGCAGTTGTGGATTGGGTTTGTTGGAGATTTGATCTGTTGATTTGGGTTTTGATTTGAATTTGAGACGGATTTGATTTCGGGATTTGCTTGCTTGTGGATTGAAGATTTGGATTTCAGCTTTGTTGGATGTTCGATTTAAATTTGTTGTTGGTTTCATTGGCCAAATGTTCGTTGAATTGTTTCAACAAACTTTGCCACCTTGTCTGAGCTGCATTGTCCCTTGTCCCTCTTGGCTGTCCCCTGTGCTGTTGTGTCCCTTGTCCCTCTTGGTTGTCCCTTGCGCTGTTGCTGTCCCTTGACTTGCTCGGCTGTGCCATGGGACTGCTGTCCCTTGTCCCTCTCGGCTTCTTCGTTAATTGAAATTGTCTTTGCGCATAATCAAACTTATAGATCATAAAATCACTTCATCATCGCTTCTTTCACACAATTTTATCCATAACGTCCCTCAATAAAAGTATCAAATAATAGAAAATATTAGATTCATCAAATACGCCCAAACTTACTTTTTTGCTTATCCTTAAGCAAACTTTTGAAAACTCACTCTCATTATTATTATTTTTATATTTTTAAATAAATAAAACTGTCACTTTTGTAAGGAACACGATTGCATTGAGCATATGCAATAAGCCTTTAAACCTCCAGATTTTCCTGCAAAACAAGTTATAGTTTCGTGAGGGTTTGCAGTAATGCTACCCACCCAAACATCAGATCGTGTCATTTGTTTAATTTGCAAATAAATTCTTATGAATCATATTACCCCACAAATGTTAGTGTGTAAAACATAGAATCATTCAAGAGTAATAGCATTATTTTTAGAAGTTTGATATCCTCCAATTTTCAGAAAATTTAAAAATAAAAGTAAATCTTCTGACTTATGGTACTTTAACTCAATTATTTCACGCACATCATTCATAATTAAGAGATTTTAATCAAACTTACTCTTACAACAGCTTATTCAAGATCATTGTTTAATTATATTGCACATTGACTCGGATGCTACTTTAATTCAGGTATTGTCTTTTTGGATTTTTTTAATGGTTCAGAGTATCATACTTTTCTTAGCCAGTAATTCTCGTTGGAACCATTTGGACTTTTAACTAATAGTATTCCTAGTATCAGAGGCAAAGATTATCACTTCTTTTGGAATCGTGAGGACTTTAACCTCAGAATAACATTTGCTTGACGGGAGTGAAAATAAGAGAACATTCACACACATTTGCCCCCTTATGATCTTGAACTCAAAATATTATATATATATATATATATATATATATATATATATATATATATATATATATAAATTAATTAATTAGAGCTCCGCTTTTCATCTCATAGCCTCCTTATCAAATACAATTAGTCACACAAATCTTTTAAACTCACACATATTGTTAAGAAGGAATTAAAATAATCTCTTTTAGTTGTAAATAGTGAAGCAATGAAAAAATGGGATCCAAAAGTCCATTAATCAGAAAATAAACTTATTTAAATTTCGTACTTTGCCAGGTTATTCCGTATTTCTTTAATTCATATTCATAAGTATTCATCTCATGATTTTCTAGTTTATACTCAATTTGCACGGGATAATATTCAAAATATGAGATTAATCTACAAATTGGCAAATTCCGGCATATTTCTACAATTTTAATTCTACTCACACTCTCAAACCTAAATCAAACATTGTCCTCAATGTTTTAATAAAAAAAAAGCAAGGAGAGTGGATCAAGTATACCATATTTGCAGCACAAGGGATAATATGTGTTGAGATTTTTTCCCAAACCTGAAATGAACATACTTGTGCACTTGCAATGACACGTGTAACCCAAAACTTCAAAAGATTCAATAAAATTGGGTTGCCTCCCAACAAGTGCTAAGTTTAACGACTTCAACAAGGCATAGTATTGCTCATTGTATCTCTATAGTCTCAATCATCTGCTCATCAACGATATTTTTCACAAAATATTTCAATCTTTGTCCATTCACTTTAAAAGTGTTTCCACTAGTTGGATTTTTAATTTCGATGGCTTTATGAGGAAACACTTGGGTGACTATGAATGGTCCATCCCACTTAGAATGAAATTTAGCCGGAAACAATCATAATTTGGCATTGAATAACAACACTTTTTGGTTGGGCTCAAAGGTCTTTCGGTTAATGTGTTTATCATGAAATGCCTTAGGGGCTGTTTGGTTAGGGGTGAAGGTGAGGAAGTGAGGAAGTAGTAATAGTTTCCTTTGGAATTTGAGAATTGGTTAGTAAGTTTTCTAGTATTTGAATGTTGTTGAGAAGTGTGGTTTGGAAAATGTTATGTCTTTCTGGTGTTTGGATGGTAATGTGGAAGTGAAAGTGGAAAAGTTGAGCACAAAGTTGACCGCAAAATAATATTAAAATAAAAATTAATTATGAAAAAATGGGACTGTAATTAGAATGCAAATAAGATTTACATGACCATAAAATTAACTGTTTTGAGCTACAACTTATTACAAATGAGATTTACATGACCGCAAAATTAACTGTGGTATATCAACCAATTTATTAGAAGAGTGATCATGAATAATGTCATGATTACTGCCAACCAATTTGTTATGAATGAGATGATCATTCTCAAAATAAAACATATCATTTAACTTAAGAGAAGAATCACCCATTTTACTTTTCTCAATTGAGAAGATAAAACATTCATTTGAGTTAGAGCCTGATGTAGTACATAATGATTTATTGCCTTCATAAGTGTTTCTTTCAATTTGGTCCTCCATTTCTTCTTCTTGTAATGCTTCAATATCTTTTCATAATACATAAGCACTATCATAAGAAAGAAGTTTGTTAGAAAAACTTTCACCAAGATGAGAAATCAAGATATTCAAAATAATTTTATTCATAACACGTTCTCTTTTCAAATTTTTTTCCATTCCTTTCTCGATTTGGAACTAACATTATAACCAAATTCTATAATGTCCCAAAATTCAAAATATATGGATTGGATATAAAATTTCTTTCTAATCCTCCGATGATCATATGAAAAATCATGAAAAATAGGAGAAATAAATAGAACAACCCTTTTTAAAGTTTTCATGGATCTTTAACTCTAAGATGTAAAGCCTAATTAAATGAGCACCAAGCTCAAATATCAATTGTTGGACCCTATAGGGGGTGAATATGGTCTAAGTGAAAATTTATAACAATTAATTATAATTTTAAATACTTGAAGTACTGGTAGGATCTCAGTTTTGACTGGCAGGATTACTGGTAGGATGAACACTACTGAAATTGGACTAACTATAAAATTTTGCAAGCAATATATATGAAATTGCTGCCTTGATCAGCTGGTAGGATAAATCAATAGTATAATAATAAATCTAGTGGAATTAAATAATTAATGCATCAATAACAAATAAGTGTAGAGAGCAAGAGAAAGAGGAACACATTAATTTTAGGGTGGTTCAGGAAATCTCCCTACATCCACTATTTAGAGGCCCTCTCTTTAGGATTTCAAATCCACTATTAGTTTCTCCCTGAAGTAAGAATTTTCCGCCAAGACTCTCCTCGAGCTTGGACTTCTCTTCTCTTCTCTTCACCACGAGGGAACACAATGATCACAATATAGTTTTGTTCTCTTAAACAATAGTGAGAAGCAAGTTAGCACAATAATCAAGTCAAATAAAATACACAATATTGGCTCTATTTAGTCAAAGAGTAATAGTGACTATTTTCAATAATTGGCACAGTCTATCAAGAATTAAATGAAGAGAGTCAGAAATGATAGAGAATTTAAAGCCCCTGATTCTCTTAATCACTAGAGAATAAAATGAAATGATTGAAGTTTGGTGAAGATTATAAAAGCTCAATAATTCCTTTTGATTGAAAATTTAATCTCTGAAGAAATTGATTTTGAATCTGAAAATTTTAGCTCAAAATTGACACAATAATGTAGAGAATTTAGTAAGGAGAATGTAAATGGTAAAAAACTTAAAATCCAAAATTCTTCAATAAAGAAATTGTAGAATGAGAAGTGGTTGATGAGAGTTGATGAAGAAATTAAGCTCGGCCATTTCTTGAGTAGAGAAGTTGGTTGGTGGATTGAAAAAAATCTCGGCATAATAACTTCTCTCTCAAGAGGAATTTGATTTCAGAAATTTTTTTCAGTTGTATCTCTAATTTTTTACCTTCACTGTTGATGCAGACCAGCATTTAAAGAAAAGAAAATCAGAGAGAAAAATGACTGTTTAAGAGATGAAAATTTCTCCCGTTGGGCATTAAATGTAGTACCTGAGAGGAAGAGCTGCTGGCTGGAAAACCTAGATATTAAATGCTTGCTGCAGCTGAGAAGGAGGAAGAGAGGAGAAGGAATTGTTGTAGTTGGAGAAAAGAAAGACTTTTCTCTATAATAATAAACATCACTTGTGTACTGTAGTGGATGGTGAAATGAGTCAAACGGACACAAATGTGGGTTAGGATTAGGGTTAGAACAGGAGTATTAGTGGTAGGATAGTAGGAAGTTTAGTGGTAGGATAATAGGAAGTTTAGTGGTAGGATCGTAGAAAGAAATTTTTGTTTGAATTCCTACATGTGCCAAACCTAAAGATAATTAATATTACTCTTTTCTTACTTAATTTCTATTGATTGTTGAAAGTGCAGCTCGAATCTTCTATTGCTCTAATTAGCTCTTGCACAGTTTGATGTATCTTGATATGGCCTAATATTGTGGAGCTTGATTTTCTTTGCTCTTAACATCTCTTGTAACTTGATATAACTTTGATATAGCTTGTAATTTTGGAGCTTGATGTTTTTTCATCCTCCATCAGTGTTGCTTGATCCATCCAACCTCTGATTTTGTGTCTTATCCTGCAATAAGACAAACACTACTAACTAATCTCATTAGTAGCTTAATTTATAGGTTAATACATCATTAAAATTCTTGGAATTACAGATACAAGAGGATGTTTGGAGTTCCAGTAGTAGGCAATGTGGCCAACATGTTGGAGAATCTTGAAGGTCTCGTAGTATCTCGGCGTAAGTTTTTGACAGGTGCAGGCACTGACAGATACTTGTTGACAAGGCTGAAGTTTGAGAAAAACCATGTCACCTACTTGAAAATTTTCTTGCTCAGTGTGTTTCCAATAAGCCATTTCCTTCATGTGATGCTGAACAACGGTGTGGTTGTGTTTCAATTGTTGCAGAGCAAGATCACGAGAGATCAAAGCTTCCTTCATGGGCTGAGGTTTGGCCGAGTGTGGTGTGTATTGGAGGATTGTGGGAGGTTTGTGGCCATATAGCACTTACAAGGAGAAGTTTTGGTTGCGTTAATGAAGTGTTATACAAACTTGGCCCAGGAAAGTAAGTCTGCACCTTACGGGGTTGCCATAAGAAAAGCGGAGAAAAGATTTTAGAGTACTATTGACAACCTCCGTTTGGCCGTTGGTTTGTTAGTGATAAGCTAAACTTAAGGCGAGATGAATGCCTGTAGATGCATGAATTCTTGGCGGTGAGTGCTCGTGAAGATAGCATCACGATCAGAGGATCATTTTTGGAACATCATAGAGTCTGCAAATGCCCTCTGTAAACACATGAACCACCTTTGCGGAGTATGGATGGGCCAAAGTGAATAAATGAGCATATTTGCTAAGGCAGTCAACCACCACGGGAATCATGGATTTGTCGGCCCTTAGGGGAAGACCATTGATGGAGTCTAAGGAGACATCTGTTAGGATTTTGCCTTATTTTCAAGAGGAGATGATGGTCCAAAAAGATCCAATCAAGTTGGAGAAGAAGACTTGAAGCAGATGAAGTAAAATAAGTTGGTGCAGATTAGTTGACTTATAAGTTGTATAAGTCGACTACCGCACATGACCAGTCGACTATATAGTTGACTGAGCAGATACAGAGACAGATACAGAGAGAGCATTATACAGTAGTCGACTTATAAATCTATAAGTCGACTAATGGAAGGGAATAATCGGCTAATCATCATGATAAGTCGACTAATCGAGGCATTTTTGAAGCAGAATCAGTTTCTTTTTCAGATGCAGATTTTCTTTTCTGGTAGAATACGAATAGGATTCAATTCCTATTCAATGAAGGCTTGTGTTTAAAAATTAAAGAGTCTAGAATTCTTCTAGAGTAATGAGATCAACTCCTAATAGGATTGATCAAGATTCTTCAAGCATCCAATGGACAAGATTATCTCATAGTTCAAATAAGAGTTGTATTATAAAATCTTATAAATAAAGGTTGTAACCAGGTATTGTAATTGTCTCGAACAGGAAGAAAATCTCAGACAAAAGAGATCAGAAGAAGCCAAGAAAGAGAGGAGAAAGGTCAAGGTGCATAGAGAGAAGGTATACTCTTTGTAATGTAGGTCTAAATTCAAGGGGAAGGTTAATACTCTTGTTGCATCAAGAGGAAGGTTAGATCTCTTTGTGTCAAGTTATTAATAAAGCTTTCTCAAGTTCTCTCCCTGTAGATGTAGGCCAAGTTTGGGCTGAACCATGTTAAATCCTCGCATTCTTTTTATTACTCTTTTGTTTAAGTATTGCTAGTTTGCTTTACAATAGTTTTTTTCTTTGCAAGTATTGATCATATTGTCAAGTTTCGCAAATGTCGATCCCGGGAGTTAGAATCGGTGTCATAGCACCGAATTTGTTCACAACAATTGGTATTAGAGCTAAAGGTTAATAAAGGGCGATATGTCGAAGATAGGAAGTTCAAC
This sequence comes from Agave tequilana, assembly GCA_038442645.1. Classification (NCBI taxonomy): domain Eukaryota; kingdom Viridiplantae; phylum Streptophyta; class Magnoliopsida; order Asparagales; family Asparagaceae; genus Agave; species Agave tequilana. The sequence continues at coordinate 72,002 of JAVJIF010013740.1, forward strand.
GACAAATTTGAGGTCGAGAAATTCAATGGCAAAAGAAACTTTGGATTATGACAAAAGAGGGCGAAGGCGTTGTTGATGCAATGAGGTCTCACAAGATCTTGCAGGGGAAGTCTGGAAAACCTGTAGGTACGTCAGATGAGGACTGAGAGGAGATTAAACTAAAGACGGTAAGCATGATCCAATTATGTCTCGCAGACGAGGTGATGTACAATGTAATGGATGAATAAATGACTATGGGATTGTGGTCAAAGTTAGAAATATTGTATATGACGAAAAGCCTTTCCAATAAGCCGTATCTCAAGAAAAAACTATATGAGCTACGCATGAACGAAGGGACAGTGGTGTTGGAGTATTTAAGCTTCTTCAATAAGGCCATCAGCGAGCTTCTAGTTGTTGATGTCAAGATCGAAGAGGAGGACAAGGCATTGATACTTCTCAGTTTGCTTCCAAAGTCATATGATCATATTGTCACCACCATGCTCTACGGTAAGGAAACTCTTATCTTGGAGAAGGTCACGTCAACTTCTTATCTAATGAGATTGGAAAAATGCCAAATCAAGAGGAGCAAACATGATCAGATTTGGTGGTCACAGGAAAGAAAGGAAGAGAAGGAAAGAAAGGTTTAGGCTCGTCAAAGGCGTGTCACTTTTGTCATAGGGAAAGTCATTGGAAGAATGACTGCAAGCATCAGTAAGAGTGATTGAAAAAGAAAGGGCAAACTGCGGAGGCAGATGTAGCAAGTGGTGTATCGTACACCGAAGTATTAATGACTTCTCATGTTGAAGACTACACTTCTCAAGGTAAAAGTTGGATTTTTGATTCGGGTAGTACGGTGTATGTTCTCTAAAAGAACTGTTCAACTCCTTGGCTGCAAAGGAGGAAGGGACTGTCAAGATGGTGGATGGCTCGGCTTGCGAGGTCATTGGCACTGGGACAATCAATATTACACAAAGAGATATGACGGTGCATGCTCTGGAGGTGGTCCGGTATGTCTCGGAGGCACGATGCAATCTAATATCCATATGGGTGCTCGACGAAAAAGGATGACAGATTCAAGTGCAACAAGGCGTCGTCACAGTTAGCCAAAGAGATATGGTAATCCTGGAAGGAGAGAAGTGTGAAAGGTTATACAAGCTGAAGGAAGGAAAGTCAGTTCGAGGTGGAGTTTCAAGGATAAGCTTGGAAGGGAGCTCATCGCGAGGTGGAGCTTCAAGGAAGACTCCAACAGGATGTGAACCGGGTCAAAGTGTTGCGAAAAAGAGAAAGTGCATTCGGGCAAGAGATGGCCCAAGCCATGCGTAAATCAGCCAAAGGCCCTAGGGAGATGGGGCAGTAGTTAAAGGCTTCACAGTACGGTTACAACCAACGAAAAATCAAGGTAGTAATTCAAAATCTCAAGGTGTTTTACTAAATGCTTGAAAAACAAATCAAGGTGGAGATTGTTAAGATTGTCTTGTTTTCAAGAGAAGATAATGGTCTAAGAAGGTCCAATCGAGTTGGAGAAGATGACTTGAAGCAGATGAAGCAAACCAAGTTAGTGCGGATTAATCGACTTAAAAGTTGTATAAGTCGACTAATGTACAAGATCAGTCGACTATATAGTCGACTGGGCAGATACAGAGACAAATACAGAGAGGAAGCATTATACAATAGTCGACTTGTAAAGCTACAAGTCGACTAATGAAAGGGATTAGTAGACTAATCATCATGATAAGTCGACTAATCGAGACATCTTCTAAGTAGAACTAGTTTTCTTCTCAGGTGCATGTTTTCTTTCTGGTGGAGTATGAATATGATTCAGTTCTTATTCAATGAAGGATTGTTTCTAAAGATTAAAGGGTCTAAAATTTTTCTAGAGTAAGGAGATCAACTCCTAATAGGATTGATCAAGATTTTTCAAGTATCCAATGACCAAGATCATCTCATAGTCCAAATAGGAGTTGTATTGTAAAATCTTATAAATAAAGGTTGTAATCAAGTATTGTAATTATCTCGAACAAGAAGAAAATCTCAAGCAAAGAAGATCAGAGGAAGCCAAGAAAGAGAGGAGAATGTCAAGATGCATATAGAGAATATACTCTTGTAATATAGGTCTAGATTCAAGGGGAAGATTAATATTCTTGTTGCATCTAGAGGAATGTTAGATCTCTTTGTATCAAGTTATTAACAAAGCTCTCTCAAGTTCTCTCCCCATGTACGTAGCCCAAGTTTGGGCTGAACCACGTTAAATTCTCGTATTTTTTCTTATTACTCTTTTGTCTAGGTATTGCTAATTTGCTTTACAATAGTTTTTCTTTGCAAGTAATTATCATACTGCCAAGTTCCGCAAACATTGATCCCAGAGTGACAATTTGATGAGGACATCATGCCACCGCCCAGGAGCAGGTTCGATCGAGTATACTTCAGGAGGCGACGCGCTGGTCTTCTATGGCTTTAGATGGGACTTGTTTCAGGCCTTATTGATAGCAGATGTTTTAGCTTTATTTGTGTTCCTTTTATTTTTGTTCTTTTGTGGACGTTTAGTACCACATCGGTTATTTCCCAGTAGTTCTTTTTTTGTAAAGCCTATATAAGGCCCCCTAGACTGTCTTATTGGAATTAATGAATGAATGATTAAAACTTTTCCTCAAATTATTTGTTAAATTCTTGAGTTCTGCTGCTCTCGAGTTTAGGGTGAGAAGCCCGTGCAAGGGTGAAAACCCAAATCTTATCTCGTTCGCAATTTAAATTTTGGTTGTGATTTGAAGGTGATTGCGACCCAGGTGGTTTTACATCATTTTGGTATCAGAGCACCGGTTTTCAATCCCCTTCAATACTGTCTTTTCCAATTTTTTCCAAGTCTCCAAACCCTAGATCTATCTCAGCTCCAGATTTAGATCCATTCACAAAAAAAAGAGAAAATTTACAGTGAAAAAAAAATACACTGTTCAAAAAAAAAAAACAGTGAAAAAAAATACACTATTCAAAAAAAATATATATACAGTGAACAAAAAAAAAAAATCCCTGAAAATTTCCCAACCCCACTGTTCATCTTCTCTCCCACTTCCTCAATTTCCGCCGACGATCCAGGACTACGCCGCCGCCACCATCGCACATCAAGTCTTCGTCAACAACTCCCATCACCGTCGCCATCCACGTCAACGCCCTCCACCACCATCAACATCGACATCCTCGCTTCAACATCCTCACGCAAGATCTCCGCCTCCGCAAGAGCTCTGCCGCATCTCCCAAATCTCATCAACTCCTCCGGAGTCCATCACCGCGGTCGATCTCCAACGCCGACGAAGCTCCCCGAAATTTACACCAGATCCGATCGTCGCCGGCGCTGATTAGGGTAGATCCGAACGGCCAGTACCTTCGTCGGAGATTTTAGCCTGTTCCCGTCCACCGCCAGCGCCCCACCGGAGCCCTCTGAAGGCTTCGCGGAACATTCTTCAATTCACCATCATCTTCGGACCCGTAACGACGTCTCAGAAGCCTCCAGAGAGTCCTCGCCGATCAATCCCGCCGGAGCTTCGCCGAACCTGTCCCTTTAAGCTTCGATCACGGTTTTCCACACCCCCCCTCCGCCGCCGCATCACTGGCAGAAACTATTCGGCCACGATCGGAGCAGACCACCGCCTTCTGCGTCTCCGACGTCTCGTCGTGCTTGCTGGAGAGCTTCGCTCGCCATCTCCGCCGACTAAGTCCGCCACTTGCGTCGCCGTCCCCTGCCGAGCTTCGCCGTTAATTCCCTGCCCTAGCTGTGAGATCGAAAGAGGGAGTTGGGCGCGCTGCGATTGGGTGAAGCGTCTGGCTTAAAACCAGACTCGATTTGGTGTTGAGAGTGGGATCGAGCCGGGTCGGATCCAAACCAACCAGGCCCGAGTCAGGTGAACGAGTCAACTACGAGTTGACTCGACTGAGCCAACTCAGTTCAGTTACTGATCGCTTCCGACGACCGTTCAGGACTCGTTTCAAGTCCGAATTGACCCGTTTTCGAGGCAGTAGATTTGTGACGACCAGTACTACGCCCCTACAGCAGTCTCGTTCAGGTTTGAGTTACGGTCGTCTTCCCAGGTAACTTTGAATATTCTATCAGTAATTCCTGCCATTTAATTAAAATAGCTAGTTCTTTCCAATCTGTCGCATGATAGAATTTATTGACTGTTGCCCACTATATAAGTGAGTTGTGTGATTCTGATCTTGAGTGGTAACCGACCTAATATTAATTGTGCAACTAAATTAATTTGAATTTGTGATTACTTGATTAATCTTGAAAATTAACTGTACCAGCACGTGTTTTATCACTGTCTCCACATTACAATTTCTTAATCACGTGTTAGTCTCATTAGCTTAAAATTGATATTATCTTTCACCATTCTAATCTCTGACTCCTCCTGCATAACATACATATCCTGAGGACAGCTTGCATTTAGGGTCAGTGAGAATCTTGCATGCCTACTAGAAGTGGTAGAACTTTTTCTATAGGCGAAACCTCAGCACCAATGGACCCTAGCATTCATGATACCCTTAATACAATCCTACAAAAGATAGAGAGCATGGACAGACAACTACAAGAAGTTAAGGATCATGTTGATGTCAACTGTAGGGACCTAGCAACCAGAATTGGTAGGCTAGAAACCAATAGGAGAAGAATCAGGGATGATGAGAGTTCTCGAAATGACAGTAGGTCTCCTAGGCGTGAGCGAGGCCATGACAGTAGGTCTCCTAGGCGTGAGCGAGGCCCACCTTACCGAACAACGGATGCCGATGCACAGTATATCAGGAGCGTTAAAGTTGATGCTCCTTCTTTTGACGGGCGTTTAGACCCTCAGGTCTATATAGATTGGCAGTTGGCTATGGACCGATATTTTCGTTGGCATGACATGTCTGAGTCAAGAAAGGTTCGACTGGCCGTAATGAAATTAACATGACAAGCTGGGCAATACTGGGAAAACCTGGAGAGGATGATGAGGTACAGAAGGGAAGACCCCGTGGACACTTGGGAAAGCATGAAAGAGAAGCTTATGATGAAGTATGTTCCACCATCATTCAGTCAACAGTTGTTGGACAAATGGAATCGATGGACCCAGGGAAACAAATCAGCCGCTGATTACATTGCTAAGTTTGATGAATATCTGAATCGGTGTGGAGCTATTGAGTTAGAATCTCCTGAACAGACCCTATCTAGGTTCAGGTCCGGTCTTAGGGATGATTATCGCCGAGAGCTCATTGCTCGAGGCATCACGACTCTAGAACAGGCATATCAGCTAGTCACCGACTTAGATGAGTCTAGAGGATCCTATTTTAACCGAAGTAACTTTAAGGATAACTCTAGAACCACCACTACTGGTCAGCCAAGCTTCAACCGAACACTTCCTACCCCAAGTAAACCTGCCTCCAGTTCCTCTAGCGTCAAACCAGCAGGTCCTTCTGGTGCAAAGCCCTTTGCATCCGAGAAGAGAACGGTAAGTGAACCAGGAAAAGTCAACCCTAGAACCCAATGCTACAGGTGTCAAGGGTATGGTCACCTCGCCAGCCAGTGCCCGAGTCAGACCAAAACCCTCTTCGTCGAAGTTCCCATTGAAGATATAGAAGGAGAGGATGATGGAGAAGAAGTGGTGCACCAACAAGACGATGACTCGGATGCCTCTGTCGAAGAGTATGAATTTAATGGGTGCATCCGAACTGTGGAAATGACGAGCTTACCTCCTAGTGTAGCTCGCACCCAATTAGGAGTGGTTAGATGTACTTTAACCCAGCCTGAACCACTCAACGACTGGAGAAGGACTGCCATATTCCAAACTTGCACGAAAATTGGCAATAAGAACTGCAAGGTAATAGTGGATAGTGGCAGCTGCATCAACGCTGTGGCGTCAAAGCTAATCACCACCTTGGGGATGACGCCGGTGAAGCATCCAAACCCCTACAAGGTTACATGGATCGATGCTACATCTATAGATGTTCAAGAGAGATGTCAAATTCCTATCCAATTTACCACATACGCAGAAAATGTGTGGTGTGACATACTCCCCATGAATGTAGGTCATATCATTTTGGGTCGACCATGGTTATTTGACCTAGATGTGACCATACATGGACGTACCAACCAGTGTTCGTTCGTCCATAATGGGAAAAAGGTGAAGCTTATGCCAAATCAACCGAAGCCGCCAACCCGAGAGAAAGAGGCTGATAAAGGGAAAGATAAAGTGGACGTTATAAATCCAAAAAAAAAGGTTGATAAGGGCAAAGGTAAGATGGAAATGAATTTGATTAGCCACGATCAACTTGAAAAGAGTTTGCAGAATGGTTCTACTTGTTATGCTCTCGTGGCTCGAGAGGCTAGCCGGGATATCGAGGAGCAGATTCCTGAGCACATCAAGCCAATTCTGGAGGAGTTTTCTGAAACCCTCCCACAAGATCTTCCAGGTGAGTTGCCCCCTATGCGAGACATTCAACATGCTATTGACTTAGTCCCAGGAGCAACTTTACCAATTTGCCCCACTATAGAATGAACCCAACTGAACATGCGGAATTGCAACGGCAAGTAGAGGAGCTACTTGACAAGGGGTTCATCAAGGAGAGCTTGAGTCCATGTGCGGTTCCCTCACTTTTAGCGCCAAAGAAGGATGGTACATGGCGAATGTGTGTGGATAGTCGTGCAATCAATAAAATTACCGTCAAATACCGTTTCCCCATTCCCCGTCTTGATGATATGCTGGATTTGATGTCAGGTGCCACAATCTTCTCCAAAATTGATCTTAAGAGCGGGTACCATCAAATTAGAATCCGACCCGGGGATGAATGGAAAACTGCATTTAAACTAAAGACGGGTTATATGAATGGTTGGTTATGCCATTTGGACTGTCCAATGCTCCAAGCACCTTCATGAGAGTAATGACCCAATTGTTTCGACCGTTTATCGGTAAGTTGTGGTCTATTTTGATGACATACTGATCTATAGCCAAACCCAGGAGCAACATGTGGGTCATCTGAAGCAAGTCCTCCGCACACTCCATGCTGAGAAATTTTATGCAAATCCAAAAAAGTGTGCTTTTTGTATAGACAGGGTTATCTTCCTAGGATTTGTGGTTTCCTCCGAGGGAGTTTCCGCAGACCCTGAGAAAGTGAAGGCAATAACCGAGTGGCCACAACCTCGGACGATTAGGGAAGTCAGAAGCTTTCACGGGTTAGCCACTTTCTACCGTCGGTTCATCAAGAATTTTAGTGCTATCATGGCACCTATCACCGACTGTTTAAAGAGTGAGGTGTTCCAGTGGACTCCTGCTGCCTCCAAAGCTTTCGCTGAGATAAAGAAGATGATGACGGAAGCTCCCGTAATGCGTCTCCCTGATTTTTCAAAAACTTTTGAAGTAACTTGTGACGCATCGGGACTAGCAATAGGTTGTGTACTGAGTCAGGAAAACCACCCGGTTGCTTATTTCAGCGAAAAACTAAATGATGCCCGGCAATGCTACTCCACTTATGATAAAGAATTTTATGCGGTTATACAGGCGTTGCGCTACTGGAGACATTATCTGTTGCCACAGGAATTCGTGTTGTACTCAGATCACGAAGCGTTAAGGTATCTCAACTCTCAGAAGAGATTAAACGCGAGGCATAGCAAATGGGTGGAGTTCTTGCAGGATTACACTTTTGTTCTCAAACATAAAGCAGGCATCGAGAATAAGGTCGCTGATGCGCTGAGTCGACGTGTCACGATCTTGGTGGCAATGAGCACAGAAGTGGTTGGATTTGAGAAATTAAAGGAGTATGAATCATGTCCCGATTTTGGGAACATTTATGTCACGTTACGAGACGGCCCTGTTCGTGAGATGTACGGTTTTCTCCTTCAGGACGGTTATCTCTTCAGATTCCGTAAGTTGTGTATTCCCCGTACGTCCCTCAGGGATTTTCTCTCTTGGGAATTACATGCTGGAGGTCTGGCGGGACATTTCGGTCAGAACAAGACAATTGAGGCCGTTGAACACCGATTCTACTGGCCGAGTCTGAAAAGAGATGTCTCTAAAGTAGTTAGCCAATGTCGCACGTGTCAACTGGCTAAGCAACAGAAGCAGATTGCCGGACCTTACACTCCTCTTCCTGTACCTAAGTGCCCCTGGCAAGACGTGAGCCTAGATTTCATACTAGGGCTGCCCAAAACTCAAAAGAAGCATGATTCTATCCTAGTGGTAGTTGACCGATTCTCAAAAATGGCTCACTTCATCCCGTGTTCCAAGACCTCAGACGCGTCTCGAGTTGCTGTCTTATTCTTCGATCATATCGTAAAGTTGCACGAGATACCTAAAACCATGGTGTCTGATAGGGATGTTAAGTTTGTTAGCTATTTCTGGAAAACACTTTGGCATAAGATGGGCACCAAACTGAAATTCTCAACCGCCTTTCACCCACAGACAGATGGTCAAACCGAGGTGGTAAACAGATCGCTAGGAAATCTCCTCAGGTGTCTAGTTGGAGAAAATTTAAAAACTTGGGATCTCATTTTGCCTATGGCTGAATTTGCATATAACGGATCTGTCAATAGGACTACGGGTCTCAGTCCTTTTGAAATAGTAAACGGTTTTAAGCCCAGGCAACCCATTGATTTAATTCCCATGGCTCATCATCATTCTAGGGTATCAGACTCCGCATCAGCATTTGCATCCCATATCCATGCATTACATGAGAAGTCAGAGACAAGATAATGAAAAATAATACTGATTATAAAGCTTCTGCAGATCTACATCGCCGATTAAGATCTTTTAATGTCGGAGATTATGTGATGGTCCGCATGCGACCCGAACGGTTTCCACCAGGAACCGTAAAGAAATTACACGCGCGAAGTGCAGGGCCATTCAAGATTATCAAGAAAATCAATTCAAATGCTTATGTGGTGGATCTCCCACCTGACTTTGGCATCAGTTGCACCTTTAATGTTGAGGATTTGGTTCCATATCGAGGTACTTTTGATACCCCTTCTGATCCATTTGTGGATGAGCCAAGCCAAGACCTTCTTTCTGAGAGCCCCCCACTACCTCCACTTCCCCCTAAAATGTCCTATGCAACAGAACATATAGATTCTATCTTGGATGATCAGATTATCTCTACTGGAGATGGAGGGACGAGACGCTATCTCATTAAGTGGACGGGAAAACCTGATTCAGAAAATTCTTGGATTACCGAGGAAGACCTCCAGCATCTTGATCCTGATCGACTGGAGCACTACCACAGCAGACAGCAGTTCTGTCCCCCACACTCGACAGGGTTGAGTTCTTTCCACCCGGGGGGAATTGACGAGGACATCATGCCACCGCCCAGGAGCAGGTTCGATCGAGTATACTTCAGGAGGCGACGCGCTGGTCTTCTATGGCTTTAGATGGGACTTGTTTCAGGCCTTATTGATAGCAGATGTTTTAGCTTTATTTGTGTTCCTTTTATTTTTTGTTCTTTTGTGGACGTTTAGTACCACATCGGTTATTTCCCAGTAGTTCTTTTTTTGTAAAGCCTATATAAGGCCCTCTAGACTATCTTATTGGAATTAATGAATGAATGATTAAAACTTTTCCTCAAATTATTTGTTAAATTCTTGAGTTCTGCTGCTCTCGAGTTTAGGGTGAGAAGCCCGTGCAAGGGGTGGAAACCCAAATCTTATCTCGTTCGCAATTTAAATTTTGGTTGTGATTTGAAGGTGATTGCGATCCAGGTGGTTTTACATCACAATTGGTGTATGAGCGCCAAATTCGTTCACAACATCCTTCCACACATGGCTAGGGATGGGAAGAGGCTGTAGGAGGCCTGCTGTAGTAGATTATGTCTTGCCTCATTGGCAAACATCACACTCACCGACACATCATCGAACAATCTTCATCTCGACCAGTAGAAGGCATGTTTGAAGCGTTGCAAAGTTTTCTTAGCCCCTGAATGCCCAACTATATGAGTCATGGTTCTCAGCCAAGATGAGTGGTATGAGATTGGAAGAAGGGTCGAGCATTACTCCACCGTTATAGAGAAAAATGTTAGCTTGCTTGGAGATGTGTGGAGAAGAGCTGCTTTGTAGGAGCTTGTTGGAAAGATGAGCAAAGGGGAGGAAGAGTACATTTGCTGAATGCAAGGTCACCAATCCGCGGTCACCATGATTAAAGAATAGAGGACAACCTCCAATCAGTGTGCTACGCTATCAGCAGCGGCATTTCCTTGCCTTTCTTATATTCAACCACAAAGCCAACCATGGTGCTTGGTAAGGCAGTGGTGTTGGTCATCGGTGAGCACATGTTGGTCCATATGGAATTTGAGCGGTTTTTGATCGATTCAAACAACGAATCTGCTCATACTGTTTCCTCTTCTTGAGTGCAAACAAGATCGCAAGCAATTCACGATCATATGCGAAGAACAATTTGGATGTAAGATGCAAAGCCTAGCTGATATAGGCTGTTGGATATCGTCGTTGCATAAGAACACCCAAACTGCTTTGAGAAGCGTCGCACTCTAGCACAAATGGCTCAGAGAAATCATGTAGTTGAAGTACTAGCAGACAAGCTAAGGCTTTCTCAGGGTTGTCAAATGCATCTTGAGCTTGAAAGGACCATAAGAAGGCTCCTTTCTTTGTTAAAGCAGTTAGCAGGTCCGCAATTAGAGCAAAATTCCTAATAAATTTGCGAAGATATCCTGCTAGCCCCAGAAAACCATGCAGGGGCCCAAACAATGGTCGGAGTGGCCAAGAAGTGATAGCTGGCCAAGAAGTAATAGCTTCGATCTTGTGGTTATCAACTACAATAGCATCCCCTAAAACAATGGACCAAGTTACTCGACCTGAGAGCAATCGAATGAGCATAGAAAGCTTGGCAAACATTTGTTGTGTGCGAAATGTCTCAAGAACCAGGTGAAGATGATGGAAGTGTTCTTCCCAAGTTTTATTGTGCACCAAGGTGTCATCGAGGAACACCAAGACAAATTGGCACAAGTACGGCTGGAAGATATTGTTCATGAGAGCCTAAGATGTGGAAGGAGCACTGGTGATCCTGAAGGGTATAGTGGATTTAGTGCATGCGAAACACGGTCTTGGGGATGTCTTCGGGCACCGTATGAACGTGATGAAAACCTGCACGAAGATGTAGTTCGGAGAAGTAATGTGATCCATGGAGATCATCAAGAAGGTCATCTATCAATAGAATATGATACTTATCTTTCACAACGAGCTGATTAAGAGAATGATAGTCGACGCTAAAGCGCCAAGTGCCATCACGTTTCTTCACGAGAACCACTATTGAAGAGAAGGGGCTCTTGCTTAGCCTGATAATGCCCACTGCCGTCATTTCATCCACCATTACGTCAATGACATTCTTTTGCTCATGAGAATGTTTATAAGGTCGAGCTCAAGGTGGATTTGAACCCTCCAAGAGTATGATGTGGTGATCAAAGGAGCATTGTGGTGGTAAGCTTGCTTCTGCAGCGAACACATCATATTGATGGATGAGAGTTGAAATTTCAGCAGTGTAAATGGAATTTGAAGGCAACTTGTTGGGAGAAAGTTGGGTAGTAGTTGGAGGATCAATGACTTGTGTGAGGAAGAGAACAAAGCCACTATAAGCCATGGGAAGTTCACGTTCCAGCTCATGAAGGTCAATGAGGTAAACAGATGGAAGCATTGAACCCTTCAAGGAATGAAAGCAACCCTTGACTCGATGAATCACGGGCCGGTGTAGCTCAGAAAAGGGGGCAAAAATCACTGGTTCAAAGTCGCGGTCTCAGCAGCTGACACGGAGGGAACTTAGAATGGTCGCGACGTCTCGGATTGGTCTCGGGCGATGCGCGCAAACGCTATATAGAAAGCTCAAAAGATTCTGAAAAATCACGACAAATTTTTTAAAAAAAACACACAGACATCAATATTCATGTATCACATGTCCAAAACATCACTTAGCACATTAAACATAAAGCAAAATCATAAATGCACGCGTCATCAGTAGAAACATATCAAAATACACGTATAAAATAGTAAATTGCACAAAATACATTCATAAATATCTACTACTGTAGTCATTTCTACATTGAATTGCGATGAGGCACAAAATTCTCATTATCATATCTGTGATAAGTATAGAAATCAGGTATATAGTTTTCATAAAGATAATAGTATGTTGGTGACATCCAGTAGGCTAAGATGATTGACTAGAGGATCTAGCATCAGAGTAATATGGCGATAGAGGTTGTGCAATATCAGCTCCATGGTGATAATACCTAAAACCTCGTTATTCAGCATTGCTAGTAGAATATTCACCAGTGCTAGAATATTCACCATGATCATTATGTTTATGTCGAGCACGATCATCATTATGTTTCTGTCGAGCACGATCACATCTATTTGAAATAAATTAAGTTTATATTTTATTTACTAAATTAAATAAATTAACTTAAATTATTACATCAACTAATTTAATTACTAAATTAACTTTTAAAGAGAAGGGGACTGAGGGAAAGGGGAGAGACAGAGAGCGAAAGATAAGACATAAAGAGACGGGAGAGGGACAGAGTGAGAGAGACAGAGAGGGGGAGAGGAGAGGGAGGGAGGGACAGAGGGAGAGATCGGAGAGAGTGAGAGAGGGAGAGAGACTGGACTAGAGAGATTGGGAGAGGGAGAGATTGGAGAGAGGGAGAGAGACTGGAAGAGAGATCGGGAGAGGGAGAGATTGGAGAGGGGGAGAGAGACAGATCGGGAGCGAGAAAGAGAGAAATACATGAAGCGAACAATGACGACGAAGCAAGAGAGGAAGAGCTCGCCGGCGAAGAGGCGAATGACAATGGGGTTCACGGGCGAGGTAAAGAGAGGAAGAGAGGAAAGATCTGGATCTGGCTTTTATTTTCCTTTTCACTGGCGGACGAGACGACGATCACGGGTTTACATTGACTCCGACTTGGGATGACTCTCGGTCAAATTGGTCGAGTCGACCCAATTCGGATCAACTCGGCCGAGTCGACTGAGTCGAGGTCGAGTCGTCTCCAAGTCGGTCGAAAATGCAAAGGATCTGTCGACTCGCGTCTCGGACTCGTATCGGCAACTGATGAGTCGGATACGAATTGGCCGAGTCATATCCGACTCGGCAGTTACTTCGAACCTTGCCCTCGAGCTGGAAACGAAGACACATGTGTTGCAGATTGAGGGTAACATCGTCGATCGAGCGCATCCATTGCGCCCCCTAGATAACTTGGTAGTTGCCAATGGGAAGAATAAGGAAGTCGGCCTAGATGGGAGTGCCTTGGCACTGGATGGCGATGTTGGGGCAAGTGCCTTGACCCTGAAGGGTACCATTGTCAGCGACGTGTCGAGAATGGGGACGAGGAGGGTCCAAGTAATTATGTGACGCTCCATTATCCACTAAAACATTAACCGGGCACTACTAATAGTGCCCAAGAGACGAAGAGTGGTGGATAAGTCGAGGCCTTGAATGGCGTGGAGGGAAATTTCAGGATCATGTGCGTCATGGTTTATGTTCTCTGTCTGCGAGTCTTTAGTGGAGGCAAGTTCAAGGTCGAACATGTTGTAAAAATCACCCTCAATAATCAGAAAAGACTTGGCCGCATATTTATGTTTTAGGGTATATTTCTCGTCACACGAGAAGTTGAGTCCTTTACAGTGACGTTTGTCCATCTCTACAGTGGAGAGGCGTTAGGAAAATTGGGAGGCACCAGATGTCAGTGTCGATATGGAGGGAAGTGCGGTGGTGGATGGAAGCGATTTTGCCAGCTAGGCTTGTTAATTTTCTTTAAAGCTAGAAAATAAGTTTCATACTTTTGCACCAAACAAAATGCTTCCTATAACTTTGGCGGGTTGGCCACTTGAATGTCATGTATAATTTCACTTTTGAGGCTCCAACAAAGGTGTCGACCATAAATGATTCTGGAACACCACACACCAGGAGTAGTAGTTTCAGAAAGCGGGTTTGATAGTCGAAGACAAGTGGTTTGATTAATGTGAGAGAAATCCACAACTGGGTTGTTGAAGTCACGAGGGCTGAACATGGAGAGAAGTCCTTCAGTAAAGTGAGGCCAGGTAACCACACCGTGATGAAGTTGTTCAAATGAACGTTCCCTCCATTGCCTCATTTCGGAGATAGAAGAGGCAAACATTGACTTAATCATCCAACAGAGTCTTTTGCATAGCAAAGTAGTGCTCAATTTGGTAAATCCAATTAAGGACAGAGGAGTCCTCATCGAAAATGAGAAGGTCTAACTTTGGAGTATGGGTAACAGGGAAGGTAGTGGAGTGATGTTGCCGGTGGCCATCTTCATGTGATGGGAAGAAGTATGGGTGTTGGGGAATGTGAGGTTGGACGGGTGGGGTGTGGGGAAGTTTATGGGTGAAACTGGGGATAATTGGGGTGTGTTGGTACAAGGAGTGTACTCAGGGCGGGTGTAGGCAGGGGGGTGTGTGCATGAGGGGAAAAAAACTGGTTGAAGAATTATGGAAAATAGGTGGGGAGCTTGGAGGGAAATGCGGATGTTGGTGGTTAACTGGAGGAGGAGAAAAGAAGGGTTATGAGATTGTGTATTGGAAGTATGGGGTGGTGTATTGGGAAAGTTGAAGGGTTTGGTGGGTGGGGTTGGGGGGTGGAAACCAGTGGGGAATTGAGGTGGAGTTTAAGAGTGTGTTGGTGGTGGAGGATGGTGGTATGGAGGTGTTTGTGGGGAAAATATGGTGGGGATTGTTTTTTTTTTTTTTTTTTTGTTGGGGGGGGGGGGGGGGGGGGGGGGGGTGGGGTTGGGAGGACCAGGGTGTGGGTGAGAGGTTGGAGGAGCAGCTGTTTGCCTTGGTGGTGCCATGGAAACTGGATTGTCGACAGTCAATCGCTGCAGCATTGCTGAGAGAGAGGTCATATGGGAGTTGAAATCCTGGATCTGGCATTCCTTTGCCAAGAGCTGGTTTTTAATGTCACCCACCTTCCCTTCGAGCTTATTGACTCGATTGAACTGACCAAACCCTTATGGCTGAATCTGAACCAATGGTCGGAGCAGTTTTTGACCATTGCGACTCATGCTGGCACCTCACGAATCCAGTTCCATCTCAATCTCCTCAGCTTCTTCCTCAGAGAGCTTAGTGCAGAGAAGATTGGACTCCTCTTATACCAACTGGTGCGTCCGAGATCCAGAAGCAGCACTCATTTGACAAACAAAGTGTTTCCCCCTCGTTCGCCAGCTACAATACAATCTATAATAGGAAAATAACACAAAATAGGCATGAAACTTGGGATTCTATTGCATTTATCTGGAAGGAAAAACTTCATTTCAAGGAAAACTTCTATCTATTAAGTAGAAAGGAAAACAACTAGCAAGCTACCACTTATGATAGGAAATAACATAACAATCTTCAGCCTAGGGTTTCTCGCTGTTCTCATTGCCTAAAATAGAGCTCTGCTCATGCTCGCTGCACGTGCTGTCCTATTTCACGTGCTCAACCTGTGACTTGCTGAAGTTGGTCTCCAGACCCAACTGGTGCACCCATTGGATTAGACAGCTCAGCCCTTGTGCTCTCATTTATTGAAGAAGAGGGACTTTGTTGCATGGTAAAGCATTGTATCAAAACAAGGATCGCTGTGTTATGTTCCTGAAAATTTTACATAATTAATTGCATGAGAAAGTTCCTCATGGACGGGCTCTTGAATTTTGTCGAAACTCTCTAAACGCTTCCTCATTTATATGTATCGTTTAGCTTTCTATTGTTTCCCTTTTGCTTCTCATGGCTATATAATTTGTCTTGGCAAAAACATTGTGTGTAATTTTGTTGTATTTTCTTTTTCGTCTGAATTTCAGTTTCTTTGAATGGAAAATTGAAAAAGTCAAAAAGCTAAAATCTGTTATAGACTTCAATTGCATATAAGCATACTGAAGGAAATTGTGTCAAGAATCAGGCCATAGTTACAAGTGATGGTGTTTATAAGTGATGGTGTTTATGACAGTCACCCATATTTAACTAAGATCATGTCTCTTTGATTGCTTGTAAAGGCAAAAGGCAGCATACTGTGAAACAACGATACATGAAAAACTATTAATTCTCGTACATTCTCTTGTTACCATCAGAAATTTCCAGCTCTTTTCATGACTTTAATGGTTAAATTTATCATTAAAAACAATTTAAATATGACTTTCAATTTTGAGGACAGGAATAGTTTATAATTTACTGTGGAATTTTCTATATTTGCTTTATCAGCATATTTACATTTATTTTCTTCAGCATCAAACAATTTCATTTTATACTTTCTATTGTTTCAGTAATACCTGTTCCAAATATAGAAGTCGCTGAACATTTTTGGTTCAAGGTTGGACTACAATCCTGTTATACAATAATTTTTACACACTGCACTAAAAAGATTGTGAGGTTTACCAGTAGAACATAACTGTTGATTTCTCGCCTAACATGTTGTCTGTATTCTTTTACCAAAAGAATAAATAAGGGGAAAGTAGTTGCAAGCATAACATATGACATACACGCACACAGAGCCGTAGAACGATATATCATCAAACCTTGTGTCTGGATCTGTTTCATGGACATTTTCATTTTCTTCTAGTTCTTTCGATTGCTTTGGTTCGTTTTGGTGTACATAATAATACTGCATGATTCATTGTTATTTTTGAAGTCCCTTGAGAGTGTTACCTAGCGACCATCCGAGAATTTTCACAGCATCTTTGGTTGGTACTTCTGCCTCACGTGGCCTCATGATAACGTTCTTGTGTAACTCATCTTGCTGGAACTGCTAACTAAAAGTTTATCCTTTGTGAATGTAGAATGCTTCTCCATTTGGGGTCAATTGCATCATAACCATTACTTTTCTCTTGCAGATGTGACATAATTGACATCTTACTTGAAATGGATCGAATCCTTCGGCCTGATGGGGCGGTGATAATCCGCGACCATGTTGACGTGGTCGTGAAGGTGAAGAGGGCCGCGGACAGGTTGCACTGGAACGGCCGCATTGTGCACGGTGAAATGGGGCCTTACCACCCTGAGAAGCTTCTCATTGTTGACAATTCCTTGTAGTGGACCAAGTCACAAAGAATTTGAGCTAGTCATTGTTCAATCAACAATTCAAGATAATTCAAGATAATATATAGCTTGTGCCTCCCCCTTTTTCTTTTGGGTGTAAAGTTTGTAAAGGATATATATTTTTAGTGATTATGTCAAGTCCTTGATCAAGCACTTGTTCGCAGTTATGAGAGAATAGCTTGAAGGCATGGTATCATTTTGTTGCAGAACTTCTGCGCAACAAGTTACAAAAAATATAATTGTTATGCTTATCATGTACCATTGGTATTTTTTTGTCCTTGTCATTTTAAAGGAGTGGCTCAAATTTAGAGGAGGAATTTATCATGTAAAAGGTTGATGCAGCCGACAAATTTGGGAGTAGATTTAGAAGAAATATTATTTGGCTCCATTCTTACAGCTGTTCAGTTTCTTTATCGTGAAGATTACGCATTATCTTAACTTGTGAGTTCAGATAAGAGATCTTATTGGCAAAGTTATGTTTTTTTTTTTCTTTTTTTCCCCCCCCTCTTTTAGCTAGTATTGAGTCTTATGAAGGTCGGACTGATATAATCATCAATTATTTGGTTACTGAAAGAATTCGGATTATCAGTTCTCTTATTCCTTTCC
Source organism: Agave tequilana (assembly GCA_038442645.1). Taxonomy (NCBI): domain Eukaryota; kingdom Viridiplantae; phylum Streptophyta; class Magnoliopsida; order Asparagales; family Asparagaceae; genus Agave; species Agave tequilana. The sequence goes on from JAVJIF010013740.1 coordinate 89,625, forward strand.
TTTTATTTCAGTCTTTTTCTTTTTTCTGATATGATTAAAAAAAGAAATAAAAAATAACAAAGAGATGGTATTAATAATATAATGGGAAAAAAAATGTTATTTGCCCCTGTACTTTTCTTGAATTATTATTTTACCCCCATCTTAACTTCTCTTATAATTTGCCCCTCATTTATATTTTTTATCCTTTTATACCTTTTTATCAATTTACAAATATTTTTTTTTTTTGTAAAAGGTCCTTTTCATTTACCTTAATTGATAAAAGGACATAACAGGATCGGAAGGGAAGTTAAGACGGGGGTAGGAAAAAAAAAAAAAAATAGAAGTAGGGGCACAAATGTATTTTCCTTTAATTATATTGTATAAGGCAGGGCCACAATTTCTCTCTTTGAGGGGAGCTTCTCAAAGCGGCAAGGTAAAAAGTTCAAATCATCCTCGTTTTCTATCTCCAAATGAATTGGAATAAATCTTTTAATCTTTTCTATTTCTTTTTTATTTAAACCGGTTTAAAAAAAAAAATCTTTATATTATTGTAGATAAGTTGAGTTTCGTTTCGTATCATAAGTTTGGGTACAATTCACCGATGCATACCAGAAATTTTTGTCGGGTTCGGATGCGGTGTTCCTGTTATTGGATCCCTACTATAGCGGATCCTGTCCAAACCAAACCCAAACTGACCCAAATGGGTCGGAGCTAGGGTAAACTAAACCAGATCCATACCCGACCCCGGTGCTCCCTCTTCTCCACACTCTGGGCATCTCTTCATCTCTTATCCAAAGAGTCGTTCTTTCAAAAATATCTCGAAACAGAACAGAAAAAATAAAGGAAGAAGAAGAGCAGATGAGATGAATTCTTAGAAATTGGGGAGAATTGATGCGTTATGGCTTGGCTAAGTCATCCTGCTTCAGTTCAGTCTCCAACCCTAACCAAGATTCCAACGACATGGGGAGAATCTAGGGTTTCAACACCCAAATTGGAGCTCGCTAGGGTTTCATGCAGAAGTAATGGGGAGCCCTTGTCCTCATTGTCATCTTCCACTTCTTCAATGGTATGTAAGCTTCTAACAATTTTTATTTGCCATATTAAAGCTTTGAAATGTGGGCACGTAGTTGTATTAGGGAATAATTTGATAAGTTCAATAAAAATTCGGAACTTTTTTTAGTTAGTGGAATTTTGGATTAGTTGAATACTGTTAAAATGAAAATTTTGCAATGAGGTGAAGGACAATGTTTTTTTTAGCACTGACTTAGCTGATTCCCGATTAGATACAGGGATATTTAGGTTCCCCTTAATTAGTCTAAATTTTATATATTGTTTTCGTTTATTAGTTAAATACCATGTTTATGATGTTTATGTTCATAACTTTGATTGTGGACATTAGCCGAAGTAGAGGAGTTACTGAGATGTGGTGGGTTTGAGAATGGTTTTTTGGATTTTAGGGAGTGACGCAAGTTGTTGATGAAGGGCATACTTTGATTAAGCAGAAGATTTGCTGTCTTAAAAATTTCAGTGTCCCTGTTCCCAAAGAATTCTTTTTTATCCAATTTGTTTGTTTGGTTCGTAATAATAGTGTTTGATATTGTTTATATTATTTCTTCCAACAATTGATATTATCACATCCAATGGAAAAAGAGTCTGTAAGTATATATGAGATAAGGTTAACATGACGTGGAGGATTACACAAGGCATTCATTCCCTTTCAAAGTCTGGGTAGATGGAGTACAAGCATTTGGAGAAGAATATGTGATACCATTGTTTAGTATGATACTTTTGAACAAAAAGTTAACTGCAAATTGGCAGCACAAAAAAACAAGGCAAGCGTTAAAGAAAAAAAGTAGTGAATAATTGAATGAATTTGACTTCTGGGAGACTAGACTATTTGCAAAGCTTCAAAGTATCTAATTAATCTAAATCTATGTGCTTGTCAAAGCATCGTTTGAGCATCTTAGGTGATCCAACTGGGCAGCATTTTTGGAAGGTCAAGCGTTAATATTCATAGCCTCTAATCAGGGATAACAATTATCTGGCCATTGTTTGAGCACTTAAATATTGGTTCACGTGGCTTCATGCACACTTCCCAAGGCAGCAGGGACCCCACAGAGCTGAATCACTAGAGCTGAGGCTGTGCTGAGTGTGACACACTCATTGGAATATGAAAGTTGCGCTCCAACCAGAAGCTGAGGGTTGCACGAGATCAATAATGGAGAAATAGAGGCAAGGATGTAACTCAAGTTGTCCTAGTATTTGTAAGTATTTTAACAGAAAGTCTCTGGTCTGTTCCAGTATAGTGTAGTTTACCCAAAACCCAGAATTTACCACCCTGGTAGTGGAAGGCTCTTTTTCCATGGCATGCAAGGATGATGAATTCTTTTCTCTTTCTTTTCCACTAACATCATCATACATACAAATCTAGAGTTTTTACAAGGCAAGAAAAACACTACAATGTAATGGAGTACACGCGGTAAAGATACAACTGAAGGTACACGAGATCATGAGTTGATCTAGACACTAAATATTTTGGATAACATAAAATTGTTGGGATTTTCAGGAAATCAGGATAAACAGGTAAAACATAGGTCTTCAATTGTAATATTTTTTTTGCCGCTAGCAGTATGTGACAATGAACTATTAAATAAAGTATTAACTAAGGATTAGGTTTTAATTGTATGCATAAACTCAATATGCATTACACTAAGGATTATACAGAAGGATTTTAATTGTATACATAAGCTTAATATGCATTGCAATAAAGCATATACTAAGCTTTCTTCTTTTAATAGAATACGTGAGAATTACTAAGAGCTAGCAGCTGCAATATGAGTTATTATGAACTTGAGTTGTTATGCAGGGAGAATTATGGTTTTTTAGGATCCTTGCATGTTTCTGTTATTCTTGTTAGATATAATAGATATATCATATTTAACATTTCTGAAGCCTTTTGTTTTCTTATTCAAGGTTGAGAGTTTAAATTATTGTTGAAGCCTTGTTTTCAATGGTCATTCATTGTTTTGTTTCAGATTTGGGTTTTCACCATTTTGATTGAAACATCATTAGATGATTCAACGGAGCCAAGAAAAATTAGGAAGAACGAATAGAGAATGTTAAGAAAAATTACATACTGCGGAATAATGGAATAGGGTAAAGGCTATGCAATCTGACAATATTTTTGGAGTATGAATCTTTATAAATCTCATATCAGAGTGCAATATCTCAATTCTCAAGTGGCACAAGAAAAATGCATTAACTTTTAACTACCAGGTGCATACTACTGGGTATTGAGTTAGCCTTCTCTAATTGGGGCAGGAACTTCTGTAAGAGTAAACATCAGCTTACAGAATTTCTCCATTTTATTCACTTTTCTTATTTTAACCTAGAATATACTTTCCAATTATTCGTTGGTCATGAACTCTGTTTCGAGGTTGCTATACCTGTTGAACAAGAATTTTACTTTGACCATCTGATATTGAATTTTGGCAATTTTTTGTACTTTTTCTTGGAAAACCTTTATGTAAGTTTCTCATTGGCAATCTCTTCAAATTACTGGTGTTTTTGCTTGAAAACCATATTGTTTATGTTTTTTTAATTATGCAGTATGGTGGCAATGGATATAAGTTCTCATTGATGTTTAGACTTGAGAAATGGTATTGTTGCCCATCCTATTCAAGTAGCATGGTTATCAGAAGCAATTATCCCCAGAATGCTGATCTCCCTCGATACTACTCAAAGAGGGAAAAGAAACCATTTCCAATACCCATAGTGGAACTAAGACGGGCAGCAAGGGAGAGGCTGAAGAGTGCAAAGGGAAAGCCCAGGAAACCAACACCACCTCCAAGAAATGGGATGCTTGTAAAAAGCCTAATACCTGTTGCATATGAGGTGTTGAATGCAAGGGTCATGCTGATAAACAACCTGAAAAAACTTTTAAAAGTGGTACCAGTACAAGCATGCAAGTAAATTTTCTGACCTGTTTCCTCTTTTCATGCATGTTTTCATGCTGGGCATCTTTCTATATTTGGCTACATGCACATATTCGTTTTCATCATCATGTTTTCTCCCATGATAGCCAACAGACATGTTTGTTTGAATCTATGATATGTTCTCACTACTAAAATTTGGCATGTCCATCTGTCTCTGAAATGTTGTCACATGCACCATCCATGTTTAGCAAGTGGTTATATTCTGATTTTTCTTCAGTATTTTCCTAAAGGATCAGCATAAAAGGATTTTGTTTTGCCTTCTTTTGTTGAGAACTTATAGTAATTTTAAATTGCGAACACACCCGGACCATGCACACATTAAGAGGAAAAAAATGTGTTTCTATGTATATACGTGCATGTGTATGTTGTGTAATGCGACATCACAAAGGTAATCAGGTTTGTCCTATAGCCGAAAACATAAATCTCCGCTTTAAAGAACTTATATATATGATGTAGAAAGTTTATGTAGCAGAAATCACCTTCAATGATCTCTGTGTTGATCCACACTTTTCTTTACGTTGCTATCCAAGTAGACAGATGGAACTGCGAGAGCACCCCCCTACAATTATTTATAATTTAGTAGCTTTACCAACTCCGAAGTAGATTGAACTAGGAAGAATCGTGCAGGAGCTCTAATGGGGACAACATGATTTAGGGCAAAAATGGCGCGAGATTTTTTTTTAAAAAAATATGTGCATATATGGGGTTCTCCCTTCACATGCTTGTACACAGGTGAGAAGGAGAACCTTCTCAAAAAAACCAACCCTATTCTGACCCTTATTCGGCAGGCCTGAGGCCAACTCAAGTTTGAACAACAAGTACGCTTGCGGTTTGGGTGTCGATACAAGCCAACCTGTCAGGCCAACACATGTAGATACGAGGAGACAAGGCATGAGGTATTAGAGTTGGAAAAGTAGACACTGAGCGCTACCTCTGTTTGTAAGGTTTGACAAGAGGGGTTGCTTACAACAACAACAACAACTAAGCCATTTGTCCCAAGCATTTGTGGTAGGCTACATGAACAAAGAGAATTACGTCGGATCGGGCACATGGATCAGCTTTCTCCGTTCATTGCTATCGAGCAATATGCCTTCACTAAGACCTTTAGCTTCTATATCTTGTTGTATTACCTCCATCCATGTTTTCTTCGGTCTCCCCTACGCTCTTTAAGCTTGCCCTAATTTGATACACTCTACTCGCCAGACTGGCACATCTGTAGGCTTACGTCGCACATGACCAAACCATTGTAGACGGTTTTCTCTCATCTTCTCTTCTATATAGGCTACGCCTATCTTAATACGGATATCCTCAATTCTCACCTTATCTCTCCTCGTGTTACCACACATCCAACGAAGCATGCGCATCTCTGCTACACTTATCTTCTGAGCATGATATCTATTTACAGCCCAACATTCTGTGTCATATAACAAAGCTGGCCTAATAGCAGTCCGATAAAACTTTCCTTTCAGCCATAACGGAATATTACGATCACATAAACTCCTGTTGCGCTCCTCCATTTCAACCAGTTGGCTTGGATCCTATGGTTGACATCACTATTGATCTCCCTATCGTTTTGAATAATAGAACCCAAGTACTTAAAATGACTGCTCATCGGTATTTCTTGACCATCTAGTGTCACAATACTATAATCACGGATTCTCTATTTACTGAATTTACACTCCATATACTCTGTTTTGGTGCTACTTAATCTAAAATCTCGAGATTCTAGAGTTTGCCTCCATAACTCTAATTTTGCATTTACCCTAGCTCTCGTTTCATCTACTAAGACAATATCATCAGCAAATAGCATACACCATGATATCTCATCCTGAATAGCTCTAGTAAGCTCATCCATCACTATGGTAAATAAGAATGAACTCAATGCAGATCCTTGATGCAATCCAATTGTGATAGAAAAATTACTTGTTATGTCTCCACAAGTTCTGACATTTGCCACTATTCCATCGTATATGTCCCTGATTATGTCTATATTTGATGTGGACTCCCTTTTTCATCAATGTCCAGTATAATACCCTTCTTGGCACCTTATCATAAGCCTTTTCTAAATCAATAAAAATCATATGTAAATTTTTCTTCCTCTCTCGAAATCGCTCTTTAAGTTGACGAAGCAAATGAATAGCATCTGTCGTCGGTCACCCCAGCATGAACCAAAACTGGTTTTCTGATATTTTAGCATTCTGCCTTAACATGTGTTCAATTACTCTTTCCCAAAGCTTCATGGTGTGACACATGAGTTTTATTCTACGATAGTTTGAACAACTCTAGATATCACCATTGTTCTTATAGAGAGGTACTAGGGTACTCTTTCTCCACTCATTTGACATCTTTTTAGTTAGCCAGATCTTGTTAAAGAGGTTTGTCGGTCATCTCACGCTCACTTCTCCTAAGCATCTCCATTCCTCAATAGGAATTCCATCCGGGCCAACAACTTTCCTTGACTTCATCCTCTTCAAGGCCTCTTTAACTTCAGATTCGCTAATTCTGCACATATAATTATGGTTCAAATCTTGGCACTGAATGGTAAGGTCATCCAAATCTTGAGTAGAACTACCATTGAACAATTTGTCAAAATACTCTCTCCATCTTTCTTTGATTTCTTCATCTCGAACTAAAACCTTCTGATCCTCATCTTTGACACACCTAACAGTACATAAATCTCTAGTCTTTCTCTCCCTTACTCGACAAGAGGGGTTACATAAGAGGGAATATTTAGGTTGGGAGAAAGGGTGATAATGGGATTCAGATTGGATCACGAGGGAGGGGGGATTGCTTATAGGAAATAAATATGAGTTGGATTCAGACCCCAAGGTATAGGTTGCTAGCTGAATGGGTAAAGTAAGAGTGGGATGGTTTATAGAGGCTATGAGAACTAAACCCAATCCAATTCTAGATCAAATATAAATTTAGTACAGGGTGTCTTCATAATAAACAAACCTACCTAAGAAACATATTTAATATTTTGGCTACATTTCAATGCTAATTTACAACTTCTATTAAACACAATTCAAGAAAAGTTGTTGGCATATAAACTTCAATCATGGTTATACATATTAATATATCAATCTCTTGATACAGTTCTTCAGAATATTTTTCCAAGTGAGGGCCCTATAAAATGACATTCCAAACGTATCCTCTGATGAACAATATCCAAAGTTGTAATTTTTCAGATGGACTAGTTGGAAGATGTAAGATTACTATTTGAAAATTAATGTTGCACTCAATATCTGTTGTACAAGATTCCATGAAAATCAAATGTTAAAATGTTTATAGTTTTTTATGATATTATCTTTTAAAAATTTTTAAAAATTTTAGATGTCAATCTAGCAGACCAATATTTTCATTCTGAAACAAGTTCAACGGGGATTGTGAATGGTATTAGAAACCCAATAAACTGATTTGAATTTCAGGCATAAAATCAGTTTCATGAAGGGCTGTAAATAACTCAGATGCGGATCAGATCCATGTAAAATCCAAATCCAAATCCAATAAAAGAATGCCTTGTCTGAATCCAAATTCGGTTACAATTGGATCTGAATCTGATTTGGGCTTGGATTTTTCTTTAGACTATTTCTACATGAATCTAATTCATATATAAATCTGAATCGAACTGAATCTGTTTCAAATCTAATATTCTAGATCTGAATCCGACCGTTATCTGATCAAGAATATGATATTCTAGACCTGAATTTGACCCAGTCTGATCCAGGTCCAGAATTTCAGTTCTGAATCCGATTGTATGCCTGAGAATCAAATCAGGTCATCAGGTTTTCAAATACCATTTAAAATTCTAGATTAGGGTCTAAAATTATGGGTCCGGATAAAGGTTCTAAATATCGGATGTCGGGATCATATCGGATGGGGGTTTTTCATATCGGATATCGGATATTGGGAGAGATATCGGGGACGAGCAATTATCGGGCGTTCATATCGGATACTATATATAATAAAATATTGATAACTAAAAATTGGTTTAGTGTCATAGATATCATCTATCTAATAAAAATGATGTAATTTGCATGCCTAAAAAACAATGTACATTTGCACGCCGTCGTGCAATAAATAAGTTATTTCATATCGGCCGATATATCGGGCAATTTATCGGCCGATATCAGGCGATTTATCGGCTGATATTTCAAATATCGGCCGTTTTTGCTACAAATGATATGACGAACGATTTTCCCATATCGTATCGGCAACATGCAAAAAAGGAGATATCAGACGATATCTCGGCCGACTCGGCCGATATTTAAAACAGGGGTCCGGATCAGATTTGGGTCGGCTTCAGATGTAGTTGGATCTTTCACCCTGTATCATATAAGCCGATCAGTAATTTAGGTGTGAGTATGACTCTTCTCTTTCCGGAATCTTTGACACATTCAGATATAGTTGTAATTTATGAGTTCATTTTGTATTATGTTTATTACATATACTTCAATAAAATAAATTATTTGGAAATCATTGTTTAAATTTTGAAAGAAAATGTTGGATGAACATAGTTTATACAAGCATCCGAATTTGAATCCAATATCAGGTTCATATTGGATTCAGATCCAATTTCCCTTGTTGGATTGATGCTTGGGTTCGGATAAATGATTTTTTTTAATCATATTCATGTTTGAATCTTATGTTGACCTGATTCGAATTTGACCTGTTTACAGCTCTAGTCAAGTACTCACGCTACCATACCAAAATTATGATATGAAAGTGTTTTCAGTGCTATGATTTTGAACCTGGTTTACATGTTTTCGAAGACCTCAGACGTATAAACTGTGATTAAGATCTTGCTGTCAGTGGTATCATACCGGCCAACGGTTTTTAGCATTAATATCACTATCATTGGCCATCAATATCGCAATATTGGCCATATGGGTTGCGATATCGGCAGCCTATATTTTAGGGTTAATATTGTACTGAATGCCTCAAAGCCTCATATGATATTGTTGATATATATCGGAATAGACCGATAATTGAAACCATCATGTACGCATCATCTAGCTGGTGAGCTTACGGCTCAAATCTGGCTTATAAGCACTTAACATTAAGAAGGACAAAAGAGATACAAAGGTAGAAGGAAAAAGGACTTTAGTTCCATGTTGAAAAGGGAATGAGATGGATATATGGTTAATAAAATTTAATAAGTCTTTTGTAACAAAAAATGGTATTATATTCTATGATGAAGACTCAAAATCCAAGCATGGAATGGGAATTATAGGACTATTGATGATATTGCTTATCTTATGATGGGTCATTGCCATAAGGTTGTACTATGATGTAAGCGGGCTAGTAACTGTAGGCCTTGGTGGGTGTTACAATTAATTGAGACAATTTACAGAGTCAGTGATGATTATAAAAAGTTCAGCTCATATTGCAAGAAACTTTTAGGGCATACTTGCTAGTAGCTGGCAAGACAAGTTTCATAGTACACTTTCAAGTGCTTTATTAAGCACAGTTTAAGGTGGAGTTGTGATAGTTGATCTCCAAATTTGGGCTATCTAGTTGAATCCTTGCTAGATATGAGTCAAGGTGGAGATTGTTGAGGCCGTGGCTCTAATCTGGCTCACAAGCACTCATGTAAGAAGAACAAAACAAAGACAAAGGGAAATGATCTATACACCTAAATAAGTCTAATATTGAGATATCAAATGGTCTAAAGACTTTTTACCTGTGCGTCAAGTGTTTGCAAAAAATATATTACATTTGGAAGGTCGATTGTCCAAATTTGAGGTAAAACATCCCAAATATTTCGTCTGGAAGTGGCTCCACTCAACTTCCACACACATGCATGCCCACATATACACATCCTTGTGTCAAAGAATCGTTAGATATGCCTTGTCTGGAACCTGTATTTGTACGTACAAATGATATCTTTGAAGTATAACCAAGGAGTTAGTTGTTTATGGAGACTTTAGTGCGTATTCTCAAGGAACTGCTTGGTTCGTGGAGACATGAGTGTATTCTCAAGGGTATCCTAAAGTCTCTTGCTTTGAACTTGTGTGTGTCTATTTCATAGCACCAAACTAATTCTCCACTTAATTTCTGCATCTCACTACTTTGGACCCGGTATAATCAGATCACTCTATACAGGACCGCATTGAAACCATCGACCTGATTTACTTAATCCAAACTCAGCTCAATAGTACCAAACCAGAAAAGCTGGTTTTGTCACACTGTGGTATACTGTGAGGTGAGCGCTTAGTAAAATGTATTCATGATAATGACTGGTTCTGAATCCAGTATGTCTCATCCACATTCCGATAAATTCTCACTCTCATTGAAATGGTCATGCTGACCATGTGCCAGAAAGACTGCTCTACTAGCAATGTTGGATATCTGCTGGTTTAGCGTAGACTTTCTGCTCATACTGCTGTCAAAATACACCACCATTTACAACCAGTTAATTCTTTTTCTTGCCAGGTCAAACACACAACTTCTCTATAGCTCCCTGTCATCTGTGCTTGCAAGGTGATGAACTTAATTTCTCGTGTCTCGACACTTCCAAGCTGGTAGTTAACAAGACTGATGAAGCCTCGAGAAATTTTACTGTACATGAATGCAAATAACAGTGGATTATTTATTTCTGTTGTATGCATATATGGATCTTATCTAGAGAACTAATATCTTTGTGTAAGGTGTTTCAATCCAATATATTTACATCTATCATTGTTTTCCACACTTCCAAACTCAATGCTGCGTTTGAGGATTTAACTAATTGAATTTTTTTCTGATTTTTTTCGGCCCCTCATACCGGTGTGTCCTTTTCCAGTACATCATTAAGATCTGATATATGAGACTTGCAGATGAGGATTTAACTGATTGAATTGTTCTCAACATTTTATGCCCCTCATAGTTGCGAGTTCTCATTCCAGAGCATCATTGAGTTTTGATATATGCATATAATAACATGCATTACTGCACATATTATTGTTGCCCTGGATTCCCTTCTCATTTATGGTGATTGTCTTACAGGCATTGTAATGAAATTCATGTTGGAGCAACAGGGCACCCTTTTAGATCATGCCGAGGCCTTCGGGCTGAGGCCCGAAGGGGGCTCCACGACTGGACGGGCACGGCTACTGTGGAAGATGTGTTTGTCCCCGTCGAGGCTTTCCATCTTTTTGATCGCCTTGGGAAACGCATTTCTCACGCAGAGAGATTCACCATCCCTCGTGTCCCAGCCATCATTGAGCTCTGCATCCAAGCTGGTGTTGACCTGCCGGATCTCCCCACCAAACGTCGGAGGAAGCCTGTAATCCGCGTGGGCAAAAGCGAGATCATTGATGCCAACGAAGATGACCTCCCCGATGATCTAGATCCCTATGCCAAATTCAAGAAGACAATCGCAGCTGAGATCCCAGATGGTGAAATAACACCGCCATCGGGGGTCAAGGAGACCGCATCACTTGCCGAGGCAACGTTAGAGGCATGGGACACACTGAGGGAGGGAACAGAGAGGTTGATGAAGAAGTATGCGGTCAGGGTGTGTGGGTACTGCCCGGAGATCCATGTGGGGCCCAGCGGGCATAAAGCACAGAACTGTGGAGCCTACAAGCACCAGCAAAGGAATGGACAGCACGGGTGGCAGGCGGCGGTGCTGGACGACTTGATACCTCCAAGGTACGTGTGGCACGTGCCCCGGAGTCGGGGGTGAGCAGCAAGAGCTACAAAGGGAGCTGAGGACCTTCTATGGGCAGGCACCGGCAGTGGTGGAGATGTGCGTCCAAGGGGGAGCGAAGGTACCGGAGAAATACAGGCCAACAATGAGGCTGGATATTGGCATTCCGACCAGTATGAGAGAGGCTGAGATGGTAGTGTAAGTGAACTCCTGGCTCGTTTTCCATGAAGCTTAACTTGGAGCGTGCAGAACGTCATTCATGGCTTCCTGGCAATTATCAAAGTTTGCCAACTCAACTGAAGGTTTTGTGCCTCCACATTTTCTGGTCCATTGCTGCAACAAAGTTTGATGCAGATTTGTTCCATACTTCTAAGTTTCTCTCTACACCACCTGATCATGATCATCGTACATAACCTGATCGGTATAATAGGTGCTTGTTTGGATTTTACAGCTTTTTTTTTTTATGCTATGGAATTCTGATTTTGTTGTTAACTTCGTATAAATTGTGTTTCGTTAAAGAATTTGAGATTTAATCGATCATATTTATGTGAAGCCTGGATATTACTGTGAAAGTTTAAATTTTATTTATTTTTTAGGGTGCATACCGCTTATGCGTTCTTGGCATGAGTTTGTGCACTTTTAACGGCAGATTCCGTGTTGATGAGGATTGTACCTGGTGTCTCATATCTTTATTATACTAAATTACCACACATCTAAAGATTGCGTGAGTCTCATCTAAAATGTGAGTTGAGCCAATTCTGCAAACTGTGTTGACGAAGCTTATAAGGTTAGTGAAACTGGATCTTGTTTGAGAATCAAAATAGAGTTTTGAAAACCGAGGCTACAAAATCTCTAAACTTTGTGAAACTGGGGTTATTGAAACTCTAGAAACTGAGGTTTATAGGGGAACAAACCTCAATTTCGTTTTAACTTCAACGAAACCCCAGTTTGAGAAACTCTGTTGCCAAACTAGGCCTAAAGAGTTGAATATTATATGTATTTTCTGGTGTTTGGATTGTAATGGTGAGAGTGGAAGCGGAAAAGTTGACCACAAAGTTGACCGCAAAATAATATTAAAATAAAAATTAATTAAGAAAATAAAAAATGGACTGTAATTAGAATGTAAGTGAGATTTACATGACCAAAAAATTAACTATTTTGTGTTACAATTTATTACAAATGAGATTTACATGACCACAAAATTAACTGTAGCACTCTGAAAGTGAGGAAATAATTGTGTAAAAGAGAAAAGGAAAAGGGGTTTTCTTATTTTTCTTTTTCGATGTTAAAATAGATAGGGAAGTGAGCAATTATACTTCCCCATTTCCTTACTTCCGCCCACTTCCTTGCAACCAAACACTCCTTATATGAAAATTTTAAAATGCATGAGAATGAAGCAGTTGATGATACGCTTACTCTCTCTAGTAAAATTACAAATGGTCTGATTTCTCTAGGTGAACCAATTTTCGGCGACAACAAAGTGAGCCAAATTGTGAGAGGTCAAGACAATCACCTTGAAAGAGCTGAACGACTCCAAAGAGATGGACTTCACAGCTCTCATGGGTAACCTAAAGACCCATAAAATGGAGATCAAAGTACGGGAGCAATAAGAACAACAAAAGAAGAAAAGCTAAGCATTCAAGGTCTCTCCCGCAAATTTAGATGATGACGAAGACCCAGATGAAAATGAAAACATGTCCATGCTCGTACGGAGAACAGGGTGCATGTTCTACAAGAAAGGCCACTTCGAGAGCAAAAAAATTAGCAAGACAAGAAGAAAGACAAGGAGGAAATTTGTATTATCATTGCAAGAAGCCCAAACATCTAATCGCAGAGTGCCCGACGATGAAGACAAAAGCCTTAACGTCAAAGAAGCCTTACAAGAAGAGTACAATGAAGGCTACATGGGTTCAAAGAGTGAATCAAATGAGAGAGTTAATACCTCCAACTTGTTTTTATCGCATAAGGCAACAACACATCTAAGATACAATATGAACCCATTTTAGATGATATAAAAATAATTTTTTATGATATGACTATGGCAATTTAAGAAGTATTAGAAACATATAATTACTTAAGATTAGACATCTTAAACTAAAAAGGAGAATAATGTTTTATCATCCAAATTAGAAATTGCTTTAAAGAAAAAGAAAGCATGTTTCTCATATACAGATTAAAAAGAACTTTGATTTGCATGTGGACACGTGTCATCCTAAGAGCACCAAGATTTCAATTGATGATTAAAAAATCAATGAGATAAAAAAGAAAATGAATGGTTTAAACTCAACTTTGAGTAAATGTGCATTTGATAAAAATAGATTGGAATCAATATTTTAAAAGAAACAAATTTCAAAGAATACTACACATACTTCACGATATACACATCATCCACACATGTGTACTAAAGTGTACTACTATATACATTGCGGCCGAAAAGACCATTTGGTAAGATTTTGTTATGATAAGATGAATAGTATTAATGTGCATGTTTGGTTAGCAAATATAATGCCATGGGACTCAAAAATATGGGTACCAAAGCCTAAATCTAAATCTATTGATGCATGTATGTATCAAGACCACACGATGTAGGGAACGATGGTATCTTAATAGTGGTTACTCGAGGCATATGAAGTGAGACGTCAATAATTTTGCAACCTTATTGAGAACATGTGAAGGTGGCTCCACCTATTGGATCTAATATTTTATTTCATACAAGATTCACGTATAAACTAAAAGCCTCTTATCAAGATCAAAAGGAAGGAGAGTTTAGGCATACCTGATTCCATCATGAAAGGGATACCGAAGATTGCACGATCTCGAGGATGCCAGAGTTGAGAGAGGGGATTCTTCTCTCCAGCTGCCAAGTTCTCTTCTTGATCCTTAGAGGAGATGAGAGGTCTCCAAGAGAGAGATTAGTTCATAATAGATTGATTGCGGAGAGGAAAACTTACCCATGATATATATAACATTAAGGAATTCTAGTCCAACTCATCATAGATCTAGACCTTGATTGATAACACGAGTTCCATATGTATAGATGAGTCCCACATCTTAATTTAAATGCACTCATGACTAAGTGTAAATGAAACGTGTCTAGACCCAAACCATTAGGCTTGATCAATTTTTTATTGGGTCCAACAACATAGGCTTATAGAGACGGCTGTATAAATCCAATTAGACTTGTGTAGGCCCAAATAATTTAGACTTTATCCAAATAAGTCTAACAATCTCTCACTTGGACTAAACAAGTCATACTGGAAGGATATTATACATAACTTTATGGTATCAAAACTTTAACCGTCAATAAATCACGTTTCAAAACAATCTGATTCATTAAGTATCCTACCACCGAACATGGTAGTCGTTACCTTCTGTATAATCGAGGTAGGACCTTCCGCATCACAAGTTTCAAGACCCTTAACGACATAGATCAAATATGGACGTGTGACATAGAAACATACTCTGATCAAATAAGGAACAATTCTAACTGGTTTCCACTTTATGACTCCAACGAGTTTAACTTTATGACTCCAACGAGTCTAACTGCTAATTTAACAAACTCAAATGCGCAAAAAGTAGACTTTAAGAAAAGCAGTTATAACTTTATTTATCAGAATCAACAAATATATATAAAGTGTGCTTAGAAATAATATCTGTTACATGAAATTATCCACTCCCACTAAACCAGGATATCATCATTATTAGCTATCCCCATATGAGCAATATGCTCTAAAAAGACTTTAGGTGGAAGTTCTTTAATGAGCGGATTTGTAATGTTAAGAATAGTACTAACACTATCAACAGACACAATATGATTCCGAACTTTATCATTAATCATTGATGACAAGAAATTTGATGTCGATATGCTTCGACTTTACTGAACTCTTGTCACTATTGCAGTAGAGTTCTATAACTCTTATTGTCATAGTGTAGCTGTAATAGCCTCTCAATTAAATCCACCATCTTCCTACAATCAGAAAAATATAACCTGAAGTGGATTTCTTATTGTTGATATCCAGCATAATCTGAATCTGTATATCCGATCAGCTGCAACTGATCAGATTTCATACAGTCTTCTGTAGATATCGCATTATCTTCTTGGCAGTCTTCCAGTATCAATCCCAGAATTGATCAAGTATCTGCCAAGTTTCTCAATGGTATATACTATGCTTGGACGGGTACAAATTTGGGCATACATCAGACTTCCAACCGCTGATGGATATGAAATATCTTTCATTTATTTTTTCTGTAGGTCGTTCTTGGGACATTCGAGTAGACTCATCTCCCCTAGAGCAATTTTTCATGTCATATCTATCTAGTATCTTATCAATATAGGCCCTTTGTGATAAATCTAATATTTCACGTGTCCTGTCACATTGAATCTGGATGCCTATCATAAAAGAAACCCCTCCAAGATCTTTCATCTCAAAATTCTTTGAGAGAAAAAATTTTTAATTTCAAGTAAAAGTTTGTACCATTCAATTTAAACTACATAAGCATACAATTCTTATCAATTTAATATAAACATTGCATTAACAAAATTTACTGTAATAGCCATAAAAAATAAATTTCAGAAAATGCAACCAGTTTAACCGATAGAGCTGTCAGCCAAACTTTCAGAACAAGTTATGTCTCTTTATGCCAACACTGTACTGGCCCAATATAGACACCATAAAGTCTAGGTCCTATGTAAGAGAATAACCTTCTTTTGGGCCGACTGTCCCTTTAAAGAATTGGTCCCAAAGTTTAAGTTATCTATATCGACCATATGATATATATAATGACCCGGCTATAATGACAACCTTCCTTTGAGCCGATTGCCACAATAATGAGCCACACAAATCTACACATCTGAATTCTCGTTCCGCCATTGAACTAGTTGATGAGGGTAATACAATATGGGCCTATAGTGTATAACCTTCTTTTGGTTTGATTACCACACACCAAGATTCTCCCACTTGTGTTACCCACATCAAGTACCGACGCCGTACATATTCGGCTAAATGATAGTCTTCCTTAGGGCCGGCTATTGTCCTCATGAACTATATACACAATTAAATAAACTCTTTTATAAATTTTTTAACTTGAACATGTATATATCTTTATCTGTTTGTTATCTACTGTAATAAACATCAATATTCATTATGTTAGAATAATATAAGTAATAATATAAATATTGATGAAGCGGAAGCATGCAAGGATATATTATATTATGGTAAAGATACACTTCAATGCCTTCTTTATGTCAACTAATTAGTGTTTTGTCATGTCAGACCCGACCACGAATGCAAGCATGTTCGCGGGTACACAATGTTCCCATTTTTTTTTATATATATCTTTAGGCCGCCTGCATGCGTCCTGCCACACAGACCTTTTTTTTTTTCAAAAAAAATTCTGAATAATAACACAAAAAAATTCTCAGAATATATATATATATATATAATTCAATTAATCTTCTCCAATTTAATTCAATTATTTGAGACACAAAATTTTTTTGATTGAATTAAATTAAGAGATAGATTGTAACTTTGATAGATCGAGAACAAAGAAAATTTTGTAGATCCCGATGATCCGATGAAGAGGAGGCTCTGATATCAATTATTAGAGTTGATACTTTATTTCATACAAAATTCACGCATAAACTAAAAGCCTCTTTATCACGATCAGAGAAGAAGAGTTTAGGCATACCTGATTCAATCACGAAAGGGATGTAGAAAGTTGCATGATCTCGGGACGTCGGAGTTGAGAGAGGAAATTCTTCTCTTCAGCCACCAAGTTCTCTTCTTGATCCTTAGAGGAGATGAGAGGCCTCCAAGAGAGAGATAGGTCATGATAGATTGGTGGTGGAGAGAAATTATACCCATGATATATATAGCATCAAGAAATTCTAATTTAACTCATCATAGATCTAGACCCTTAATTGATAACACGAGTTCCACACGTGTAGATGAGTCCCACATCTTAATTTAAATACACTTATAATTAAGTGTAAATGAAATGTGTTTAGACTCAAACCATTAGGCTTGATCAATTATTTATTGGGTCCAACAACATAGGCTTATAGAGACGGGTGTATAAATCCAATTAGACTTGTATAGGCCCAAATTAATTTAGACTTTATCCAAATAAGTCCAACACCGTCACCTTTGGAGATGAATTAAAAGGAAAAATCATCAGTTTCGGTAATATTAAAATTAGTACATCTCTTTTAATAGAAAATGTAGCACTAGTTGATGGTCTCAACATAATTTATTAAGCATAGTCTGTTGTAAATGCATAAGTTAGTGGATGACTATCATACCTTTTCACCTTCTTCTTGTGAATGCATGAAGTGAATTCATGAGTTAGTGTATGATCTCTTACCTTTCTTCCTTGTAATTATACTTCTATATGCCTATAAACAGAGGCTACAAAGAAGAATGAACAAGACACAAGCTTGAGAATAATTTCTTTAGCTTTCTCTTCTCATTTCTTTAAACTTTGTTTAATTTATAACACGTTATCAACATGAGCGCTCTAAGTAATAGAGTATCAAGGTCTGCGTGATTGTGG